>JAAAWM010011912.1:0-122890 GCA_036873465.1 Thinopyrum obtusiflorum | reverse complement strand
CCCTCCTCCCCTTCACCGGCGGAGGGGGATACGTCCGGATCTGTAACCAGCAGTGAGGATAGAAAGACAGTGTTTTTTGAAGGGAGAAAGATAGTGTTACTACCCCTA
The DNA here is from genome assembly GCA_036873465.1 of Thinopyrum obtusiflorum. Classification (NCBI taxonomy): domain Eukaryota; kingdom Viridiplantae; phylum Streptophyta; class Magnoliopsida; order Poales; family Poaceae; genus Thinopyrum; species Thinopyrum obtusiflorum. The sequence continues at coordinate 122,782 of JAAAWM010011912.1, read as the reverse complement.
TCTTGTTTAGATCTGGAGAGGATGAGAGTGTGTGAATAGAGCAACCCTAGCAAGCAAGCGCGAAGGCTCCGGCCTATATATACGTAGTGGGGTAGTTTTCCTTTTTCACTCCATCAAAACAACCGTTTAAAATTGTGTACTATGTGCCAGGTCGCCGTTTTTTTTAGTTGTTGATTGTTTTTTGAGATAGCTACCCGCTTGTTCCAAGTGGTGTTACGGTGTGCCAGGTCGCACTTTGTATCGTTCAAGTCTGGTACAAGTCCCTCCATTAAATGAACAACCACCCCCTCGTAAAAATTGTGAACAAGCCCACGGCTAAAATTATCGGAAACGTGGGTTGCCCCAACATGCATTATTATTTATATTTTCTACTCCCTCCGTTCCTAAATATAAGTCTTTTTTATTAGCAACACCTAAGACAAGAATTTTTTATTAGCAGTGAACCCCACATGTCATAGACACAAAAAGTGTGGCAAGATTCCCTTACGCAAGCCAAAGTGTGTCTAACAATTTGAGCAACTCAAGTTAGGCAAGTGTGGCAAGTGTGGGAAAAATAATGTGGCAACATAAGACAAACATAGTCACAATCCAAACAGCCCCGTAATTTTTTGTGACATACATGAAAATTTGGTTAGTTAAATTTATAGTCAAAATTTGGCAAGGTGCATCAAATCAACACATGCAAGTATCAAAAGGGAAGTCACGGCATGCATGCATGCGTTGTACTCCCTCCGTTTCCAAATATAAGTCTTTTTAGAGTTGCAACAAGTGACTACATATGAAGCAAAATATGTCTACATACATCCGTATGTAGTAGTCCATTTGAAATGTGTAAAAAGACTCATATCGAGTGCAGTGCTTTGGTGTCGCGTTAACTCGTACAAGACCGAGAAGTTTGATTACTACAACGCCCTTTCCCTCGCGGACTGAGCTCCGGTGCCTTAACTGCACCTGCCTTTGGCTGCATGACAGGTGGGCCAACCACCTATTGGGCCCACCTGTCATAGACGCAAAGGCAGGAGCAGTAAGTCAATGAAGCTGCGTCCCTCCCTCGCGCATGAGCGTGGTGGCTGGCAGGACTAGTAGGAGCTTTCACTACATGCTTCTTGACGGCGGCGAACTTGCGGATGGAGTTGACCATCATGTCGTCCATGCGAGAGGCAAAGCCGGCGTCGGCGAGGGCTACGACGCCGGCGGTCGCCAGCACCGTCTGGAAACGCTGCGCTGTGCGGGGCCGCAGGCCGGCGCCTTGGATGATTTGGCACAGCCGACTGCCGCTCGCGACCATCGCCTCCATAGGTGCTTCTGGCTCCTGGTCACTTGGTCTTGGATTGGAGTGAGCAGTGTTGCACAGAGACTAAGGAGTAGATGGATTGGAGTGGTGGGGCGCCTTTATATGAGAATCCAAACTCTGTTGCATTCACATCGTGCTGGCTCTATTCTGCTTCTCCAATTAATTCCCTCTGCATGTAGAGTAATTTGAGGATGCATCATTGACCGTTCAACGTCTCGGGAACCGCTACCCTCTCCCTCCTTGGCATTCAAGCACCTATGGAGGCGACTGCCGCTCGCGTCTATCGCGTGTCAGGAGACGTTCTCGTCGACGACGAGGTGCCTATGGTGACTTCGTAAATTTCAAGATGATAGTACTAGTATACTCAATATTGTGCACCGCGACCAAGGCCAAGAGGAAAACGAGAGAACTACGTATTTATTTACGGTGTAGATTCACTCATTTTGCTCCATATGTACTCTGTCTCGGTGTAGTCTAGTCACTTGTTGAAATCTCTAGAAAGGCAAATACTCCTTTCTGGTTTACAGGGCTATACTAGCAAGTAGTACTACAATAGTGGGCTCACATAGCAATTTTGTCTCATGCAAGAGCCTGGCTATATGCTTGCTCCAAGGTTCGCAACTGCCACGTTCGGGTTGCACTTGGCTCTTCGCCTCTTCGAGAAGACGAACAATGATGTTACTACTACTGCTTCTACAGTATCGAATCCACTGCTGCATGTCCGTCCACCACGAGCGGGAGGGATAAGCAAAAGCCTGTCCTCGTCTGTGAGCCACCACGCGCATGGGCGAGGGAGAAGGCGTGTAGTAGTAAAATCAAGCTTCTCCTCGTTGTACGAGTTGACGCGACACATCATAGCACTGGCCCCACATGGTTGCCTCTAAACTTGGCTGAAAGACCCGTAGTGTACAATACTCCATTTGCTGCAACCTCTAACATTTACCCCACCACAAATTAAAATATATATTCCTGTCTTGACCAGATGAGCGTGCAAACTAGAATCACCAGGATGACAGGTAGGGCCAGAAGATTATTTTAACCAAAAAATATAGCATGGAGCCAACCCCAACGATTTTAAGCTTACAGGCATGGTACACGCTATCCTAGACTACTCTACACATGAAACTGCCACACGAGCGTCCGGGCTACGCTTGGCTCTTTGCCTCTTCGGGAAGTCGAACAATGGCCCTGTTTGGATACTCTAACTCAGTTAGAGGTTAGAGTTAGATTCTAACCCTGAACTAACTCTAACCAAAAAGTGTTTGGATAGCAGGGTTAGATGGAGCGCGGATACGGCGAGGCGCCTTCACGGGCGGTGCGAGAGGGAGGGAGGGAGAGGACAAGAAGCTTCGAGGAAGTGAGGAGGGATCTGCCTCGAGGAAGTGCCCTCTGACACCGATTGAACTGCTGCATGTCCACCGCGTACGGGAGGGAGAGCGTGTAGCGAACGAAAGCTTCTCCTAGTCCTGCCAGCCACCACGCTCATGGGCGAGGGAGGGACGCAGCTTCATTGACTTACTGCTCCTGCCTTTGCGTCCATGACAAGTGGGCCCAATAGGTCCGTGGCCCACCTGTCATGCAGCCAAAGGCAGGTGCGGTTAAGGTGAGAGGGCGTTGTAGTAATCAAACTTCTCAGTCTTGTACGAGTTGACGCGACACATCAAAGCACTGCACTCGATATATTTCAATAATTTGCGTTTACCGATGCATTAATTACAACGCATGCATGCATGCCGTGACTCTCCTTTTGATACTTGCATGTGTTGATTTAATGCACCTTGAAGTAGTATGAATATGTGACGGTAAAGCTTTGTAATGTCCCCGCCCTAATAAAGCGAGAGATGGTTGTGCACGAGGAGGGCGAGATCATGCAGACGGAACAGGACCCGACGATGGAGCTCTCTATGGTCTCGATGGACCTCACCTTGCTCCACTGCCCCTTGTGCCTCTGCCCCTTGAAGCCTCCAGTGTATGAGGTTCGAATACACCTCGTCCGTTCGGCTGATCGAGCAAGGTGCAGGTTTCTTGATTGATGTGTTGTTCGATCGATTTGTGCAGTGCAAGGGAGGGCACCTGGCTTGCGCGGACTGCCGCGTCGAGCGCCCCGGGAACCAGCGGCAGTGCCAGAAGTGCGAGCACGGCGGTGGCTTTGACGTGCGGAACATGGCAGTGGACGCCGTCCTCTCCTCGGTGAGGGTGGAGAGCCCGCACGAAGGTTGTGGGCTCTATGTCACTTACCACAAGCTCGCCGATCACCAGAGCGTGTGTCCGCTCGCGCCCTGCAAATGCCCCGTGCCCGTCTGCGGCTACGAAGGCCCGCCGCCGGTGCTCTCCCACCACATCAGCACCGTGCATCCCATGCCCGTGCACAGGATCCAGTACGGCAAGGCGCTCCAGCTGCAACTGCCACTGTCGGAGCCACGGCTCTTGCTGTTCGTAGAGGAGGACGGCCGCGCATTTTTCTTGGTCGGCGGCGTGCTCGACATCGGCGCGCCTATAGCCGTGTCGGTCGTCTGCATCAGAGCGGGGGCGTCCCCACTGCCGCACTACATGGCCAAGCTGTGGGTGAACGGCCCACCGGGGGAGCCCAAAGGCAGGACCGACGCCATCAAGGTGGAAATGGAGGTGACAAGCAGCAGGGATCCCGGCGACATCGCCGTGCAGGAGCTGACCTTCTTCACAGTTCCGCCCAAGCTGCTGGCCGGGGCTAAGCTGGTGTCCCTCCACATTCAGATTGACAAGCTCACGTCCTAAATGATTCTACAGTGCCTTCTGTTTATCTTAGTAATATGCTAATATAGGGGTTAGCTCGGTCTACTTTATCTTAAGAGATGGTGGGTTTTGGTGGCGATGCAGCAATTACCTCGACATCAAATCAGCAGTGAAAGTAATTTCGAACAATTGAATGGATATTTTGTGTCTGTTGGATATAAAGATCCTTTGGGTAAGAAGTAACAGCTTATATGCTTTTTTTTCGAAACGGAACAACGATACTAGTATAATTTTTGTTGACATGCACTAATATTTTCGAAACGGACGTCGGGCTGTAGCTAGAAGGGCGGTTGGGACGCGGCATCGGCCCATACCGCGGTGACCCCCGATTGGGACCCACCAACTATGGATTTTCTCCCTCGCCGATGTCGACCGCGTCAACGCAGAACATTGTTCCCTTCCCCCCAGCTGCGGGATCAGGCCGGATATGTGACCAGCGGTGTGGCCACCGTCGTTCTTTGCTTGTGAAGAGAGCAACCCAAGCAAGCAGGCTTGTAGCTTAGGCTCCTGCTAGTGTATATATAGTGGTTTTCTTTTTCTCTCCATATCAACCATTTTATATTGCGTACGTGTCATTGAAGAGTGAAATGATGGTTGCTTCTTCCGACTAACTTACTGTGTGATTTGACTGCTCCTTTAGTGGCCCCTACACGTGCTCCCCCCTACGTGTATGCAACAGTCACACGTACACATGGACGCAAAAATGCGCGCGACACCCTAATGCATGCATGTCTGAGCACATGACGGAACACACACGGTCACGCTCAAGTGCTCAACCTACACGTGCATGCACACACATACTCAGCCAGGGTGAGCTAGTGACCGTATAAACACCGGAAAATGTATATATTGAGCGCAATGAGCGTATTATGAAGTCCACTGACCGTATTTTTACAAATATACAGTGACAGACAGTGTATTTATCTTGTTTGAAATTAAGCCATATTAACCGGAGAGGAGGTAGTATGGACTAGCATTACTTTGCTGTGTCCCGTCAACTTGCCGAACGAGGAGAAGCTTGCAGGACGGGAGAAGCTTGCGCGCGGTGGCTCGCAGGACAAGGAGAAACTTTTGACTAATGCAAGATGTCCTTCGCTCAGGCGGTAGACGTGCAACAGTTAATTCGGTGTCAGATTGCCAGAAGCATACACTATACTAGTACTATTATTGTTGCACTTCCCGAAGAGGCGAACAGCCAAGCGCAAAGTTTACTAGTACTAGTACTACTACTATAGTCTATAGAGGTAGTACTAGGAACCGGATGGAGGAGCGTCTGCACTCTTATTATATTTTTAAAATGTGATAAAGCAATCTTCAACACATTTGGTTCTCTTCGAGGGTTCTCGCATGTGATAATGAAAGTTGATTGCATGGAACACTCGCCACAATTCTCGCTTAATTCTGGCTCATATCCTGTTACAAATAGGAGCGCTCGGTAATATTTCCTCTTTTTTTTTGTTATTCAGCATGTAAATAGGTCAGCAAACCTTGCGGCGCATCATTGTGCGAACCGTGCTTGCTGCACTTTGAATGTGGCCGAGAGCTGGCTTGATGAAACACCTCGCTTCCTACTTCTTTTTTTGCGGGGTACCTCGCTTCCAAGTGACCAGTGTCTTGGCTGATCGTCCTAAGAATGCTTATATATGAATAAAGCTCTCTCATTTACCCGCAAAAAAAGATTAAGCCATATTAACCGGAAAGGAGGGAGTATGGACTAGCACTACTTGTTGGTGTGTCCCATCAACTCGCAGAACGAGGAGAAGCTTGCAAGACAAGGTGAAGCTCGCTTACGCCTTTTGACTAATGCAACGTACCCTCGCCCAGGCGGTGGGCATGCATCAGTTCATTCGGTGTCAGATTGCCAGAGGCATACACTGTAGTACCGAACATGCGGAGTACCATCATTGTTCGACTTCACGAAGAGGCGAAGAGCCAAGCGCAAGGTTTAGTAGTACGAGTAGTACTACTACTAGAACCGCATGGTGGGGCCTCTGTACTCTTATTTTTCTTAATCTCCGATAAAGTACACATTTATTCCGGAGAAGGGCGGAAAACGACAGCCCAACATGTAATGATGATATCGATCAACCATGCTCGAATATATCTTGGCCTCCGTGCGAGCCCGTCTGTGTGTTCTCGCTCCTCGTCTCTCTCAAGGAACGGTGGGTTGGCCATTTTGCCGTCAATTGAGATCGGTTTGCTCATACTATGGTCCCACATGTCAGTGATATGCCAAGAGGAGGTGCGTTGACCGACTGGCCATACGCGTACTTGGTTTTGCACCTTCATACTACTCCTCCCTCCATCACAGGGCGCGCTTCATTATGATGCATTTCTCTCAATGCATTTCCACCACCAGAGAGACTTTAGACGCGTTTGGTTTAATGCTCAATTAATTAGGGCGTGGTAACCACAATTTTCTCTCGATGTAGTACTACGGAGTGGAGTAAGTGCATGCATGTGTGTACCCGGGGTGGAAGCACTGCATGCATGTGTGTACGCATTATTTCCTCTAGTAATAGACGCCGTGCTATAACTACCAATGCTATTTTTCAGGCCGATCGCTAGTCGCCTTGGTCCCAGAGATTTTCTCTTTTTCTGAAGCGCGCTCTATAAACAGTGACGGATGGAGTAGTATCAGCGGATTCAAAGAAGAGTGTATTGATGGTTGCTTCTTCCGAGCAACTTACAGTGGGAAAGGTGGGGCTTATGATTTGACTGCTCATTACTCACTATTAATGCAGCGCAACGACCGGTCTGAGTCTCCCATGCGGCTGTGCACTACCCCCTCGGTTCCCCCCCCCCCCCCCCCCCCCCCCCCCCCCCCCCCCCCCCCCCCCCCCCCCCCCCCCCCCCCCCCCCCCCCCCCCCCCCCCCCCCCCCCCCCCCCCCCCCCCCCCCCCCCCCCCCCCCCCCCCCCCCCCCCCCCCCCCCCCCCCCCCCCCCCCCCCCCCCCCCCCCCCCCCCCCCCCCCCCCCCCCCCCCCCCCCCCCCCCCCCCCCCCCCCCCCCCCCCCCCCCCCCCCCCCCCCCCCCCCCCCCCCCCCCCCCCCCCCCCCCCCCCCCCCCCCCCCCCCCCCCCCCCCCCCCCCCCCCCCCCCCCCCCCCCCCCCCCCCCCCCCCCCCCCCCCCCCCCCCCCCCCCCCCCCCCCCCCCCCCCCCCCCCCCCCCCCCCCCCCCCCCCCCCCCCCCCCCCCCCCCCCCCCCCCCCCCCCCCCCCCCCCCCCCCCCCCCCCCCCCCCCCCCCCCCCCCCCCCCCCCCCCCCCCCCCCCCCCCCCCCCCCCCCCCCCCCCCCCCCCCCCCCCCCCCCCCCCCCCCCCCCCCCCCCCCCCCCCCCCCCCCCCCCCCCCCCCCCCCCCCCCCCCCCCCCCCCCCCCCCCCCCCCCCCCCCCCCCCCCCCCCCCCCCCCCCCCCCCCCCCCCCCCCCCCCCCCCCCCCCCCCCCCCCCCCCCCCCCCCCCCCCCCCCCCCCCCCCCCCCCCCCCCCCCCCCCCCCCCCCCCCCCCCCCCCCCCCCCCCCCCCCCCCCCCCCCCCCCCCCCCCCCCCCCCCCCCCCCCCCCCCCCCCCCCCCCCCCCCCCCCCCCCCCCCCCCCCCCCCCCCCCCCCCCCCCCCCCCCCCCCCCCCCCCCCCCCCCCCCCCCCCCCCCCCCCCCCCCCCCCCCCCCCCCCCCCCCCCCCCCCCCCCCCCCCCCCCCCCCCCCCCCCCCCCCCCCCCCCCCCCCCCCCCCCCCCCCCCCCCCCCCCCCCCCCCCCCCCCCCCCCCCCCCCCCCCCCCCCCCCCCCCCCCCTTGAGTAGTCGCTCGTTGAAATCTCTAGAAAGACAAATACTCCAGAGTATATTTAAGAACCGAGGGGGTAGTGCACAGCCGCATGGGAGACTCAGACCGGTCGTTGTGCTGCATTAATAGTGAGTAATGAGCAGTCAAATCATAAGCCCCACCTTTCCCACTGTAAGTTGCTCGGAAGAAGCAACCATCAATACGCTCTTCTTTGAATCCACTCATACTACTCCATCCGTCACTGTTTATAGAGCGCGCTTCAGAAAAAGAGAAAATCTCTGGGACCAAGGCGACTAGCGATCAGCGTGAAAAATAGCATTGGTAGTTATAGCACGGCGTCTATTACTAGAGGAAATAATGCGTACACACATGCATGCAGTGCTTCCACCCCGGGTAGACACATGCATGCACTTACTCCACTCCGTAGTACTACATCGAGAGAAAATTGCGGTTACCATGCCCTAATTAATTGAGCATTAAACCAAACGCGTCTAAAGTCTCTCTGGTGGTGGAAATGCATTGAGAGAAATGCATCATAATGAAGCGCACCCTATAAACTGTGACGGAGGGAGGAGGAGTATGAAGGTGCAAAACCAAGTACGCGTATGGCCAGTCGGTCAACGCACCTCCTCTTGGCATATCACTGCCATGTGGGACCGGAGTGTGAGCAAACCGATCTCAATTGACGGCAAAATGGCCAACCCGCCATTCGTTGAGAGAGATGAGGAGCGAGAACACACAGACGGGCTCGCACGGAGGCCAAGATATATTCGAGCATGGTTGATCGATATCATCATTACATGTTGGGCTGCCGTTTTCCGCCCTTCTCTGGAATAAATGTGTACTTTATCAAAGATTAAGAAAAATAAGAGTACAGAGGCTCCACCATGCGGTTCTAGTAGTAGTACTACTCGTACTACTAAACCTTGCGCTTGGCTCTTCGCCTCTTCATGAAGTCGAACAATGATGGTACTCCGCATGTTCGGTACTACAGTGTATGCCTCTGGCAATCTGACACCGAATGAACTGATGCATGTCCACCACCTGGGCGAGGGTACGTTGCATTAGTCAAAAGGCGTAAGCGAGCTTCACCTTGTCCTGCAAGCTTCTCCTCGTTCTGCGAGTTGATGGGACACACCAACAAGTAGTGCTATTCCATACTCCCTCCTTTCCGGTTAATATGGCTTAATCTATTTTGCGGGTAAATGAGAGAGCTTTATTCATATATAAGCATTCTTAGGACGATCAGCCAAGACACTGGTCACTAGGAAGCGAGGTACCCCGCAAAAAAAGAAGTAGGAAGCGAGGTGTTTCATCAAGCCAGCTCTCGGCCACATTCAAAGTGCAGCAAGCACGGTTCGCACAAAGATGCGCCGCAAGGTTTGCTGACCTGTTTACATGCTGAATAACAAAAAAGAGAGGAAATATTACCGAGCGCTCCTATTTGTAATAGGATATGAGACAGAATTAAGCGAGAATTGTGGCGAGTGTTCCATGCAATCAACTTCCATTATCACATGCGAGAACCCTCGAAGAGAACCAAATGTGTTGAAGATTACTTTATCACATTTTAAAAATATAATAAGAGTGCAGACGCTCCTCCATCCGGTTCCTAGTACTAGTATAGTACCTCTATAGACTATAGTAGTAGTACTAGTAAACTTTGCGCTTGGTTGTTCGCCTCTTCGGGAAGTGCAACAATAATAGTACTAGTATAGTGTATGCTTCTGGCAATCTGACACCGAATTAACTGTTGCACATCCACCGCCTGAGCGAAGGACAGCTTGCATTAGTCAAAAGTTTCTCCTTGTCCTGCGAGCCACCGCGCGCAAGCTTCTCCCGTCCTGCAAGCTTCTCCTCGTTCGGCAAGTTGACGGGACACAGCAAAGTAATGCTAGTCCATACTGCCTCCTCTCCGGTTAATATGGCTTAATTTCAAACGAGATAAATACACTGTCTGTCACTGTATATTTGTAAAAATACGGTCAGTGGACTTCATAATACGCTCATTGCGCTCAATATATACATTTTCCGGTGTTTATACGGTCACTAGCTCACCCTGGCTGAGTATGTGTGTGCATGCACGTGTAGGTTGAGCACTTGAGCGTGACCGTGTGGGTTCCGTCGTGTGCTCGGACATGCATGCATTAGGGCATCGCGCGTGTTTTTGCGTCCATGTGTACGTGTGACTGTTGCATACACATAGGGGGAGTATGTGTAGGGGACACTAAAGGAGCAGTCAAATCACACAGTAAGTTAGTCGGAAGAAGCAACCATCATTTCACTCTTCAATGACATGTACGCAATATAAAATGGTTGATATGGAGAGAAAAAGAAAACCACTATATATACACTAGCAGGAGCCTAAGCTACAAGCCTGCTTGCTTGGGTTGCTCTCTTCACAAGCATAGAACGACGGTGGCCACACCGCTGGTCACATATCCGGCATGATCCCGCAGCTGGGGGAAGGGAACAATGTTCTGCGTAGACGCGGTTGACATCGGCGAGGGAGAAAATCCACAGTCGGTGGGTCCCAATCGGGGGTCACCGCGGTATGGGCCGATGCCGCGTCCCAACCGCCCTTCTAGCTACGGCCCGACGTCCCAGGTAGTCCATCTTCCTTTTGGAGCCGGCTTCCTCCACTGCCGCAGCTCCCCACGTAGCTCCATCTCCATGCCGATCTTTCTCTACTTCTACCGGCTTCTACTTGTGATGATTTTATGTCTCATGAACTAGTGCCAGTACTATTATTCTAATCACACTTCTTCAATATCTTTGCCATCAGGGATGCTCAGCTCGATTTTAGTGGAACTGCACAAAAGCATCGTATGATCCGAGGGTGCCAGCCGTCTTTCCTTCGACAGGTTCTACCTGGCCAGGAAATTAAATCCTGTTTAGGGTTTAAGTCGTAGTGACCCCATCAGTAGTTTTTCTTTCGTACACGCTCTCACAACTTTTGTATTTAGTTGTGAAGTAAATATTGGCTATGATCTGTGAATCATTGAGATGCATCAGCATGCGTGTTAGTTTTCCTTTGTATTTGATGGAATGTTGTAACGGGGCAACCTTGGAGTAGGAATGAAAATGGAGTGGAAAGTTTCCGTTTTTCCAGAGAAAAAATGGAAACGGAGAGAAACCAACGTTTCATTTCGTTGGATCGCGCCATCGAGCAAAACCAACGTTTAAATCACGTCTGTCGCGTTCGTGTCTCACCCTCCTCCACGGCTCGACCCCACACAGTCGCTCGGCATGCCACTCACCGCAAACCGAGTATACGATAACTTTCCCGCCTGCTTGTCGATGGATCGCGCCATGGAGTACTAGTACTACTGGAAGAGATTGACGAGTTGGGGAGGACAGCTAGCTGTAGCACGGACTCCCAAGAACTTTTTACATGCATGTTGTGGCCAGCTATTGCGACCTTTGAACGCGGAGCAGTCGCGTGCACCAGGAAGCGGCGCGGGCGACGCTCTCACGGCCGGCGCGCCGCTTCAATGCCGGCGCCAGTGAGAGGTCGCGTCCGCTCTGGCAGGGCATGAATGCGGCACTGACCGTTTCGGGCGGGAAGCACGTGCGGGTGATGAAGAGGGTTCGGGTTGGTCAGGAGCGGCCGTGGCAGCGGTCCGGACGCCCGCAAACAAGAGATGTTGTACGTTAATATTGCCGCGTATATAAATAATGTGCCTGTTGGACAAATATGATTGGAGATGGAGATGGAAATGGAATTTTACGTAAACACGGATATGCATGTCTATGTCTATGTGTGTGTGCGCGACGACTCTCGTGACCTAGAAGCGGGGGCGTGTTTTTGATCGAGTTTTCTTTCTTGGTACGTTAAAAAATTGTCCGCCAGTTTTCGTTTCTTTTTTCCGGGAACGCGTGTATTCTATTTAAAACCACTGCTATGGAGAGATTGTTTTACTCCATTATAGCCTCTTGTTTGATAGAGTTTCTCGCGTCTTGCTCTCTCACCCTCTCCATATCTAAACAAGATGACAGTGTCCACACTATCTCTCTCCTCACCGGTGGTCACAGATCCGGCCGAATCCCGTCCGCTGCGGGAGGTGAGGAGGTGCAGCATTGACGTTGTCGCCGTCGGCGATGGAGGAAGCCAATGCGCACCGTCCTCTCGGAGCCAGCGCTGGCGCGGACGAAGGTCCTTCGCGCCCTTGTTCGCTGCCGTCGTGTGGGCATATCCTGCCCGCCCGCCTAAGCGACATCTCGCCCACCTGAGGTATAACTTCTTGCTCCTCTCCTACACATATGCATGGATGCCGATCGATCTCCCTTAATACATGAGATAGATCGATCTCCCTTAATACATGAGGTAGGCCTCTCTCCTCCTCCACACATATACCAGCCATTGTACCTCTATAGTTAATTAGGCCTCCCTCCCCCCCCCACCACACACTGATAGTCGAGTGCTGTAGGTAGGTATCCATGCCACAGAGACAAACTGCACCTGTCCCCTCTCTCGTTCTAGTAGGCCAGCCACTCTATATCTTTGACGTGGGCACACACAAATTCGATGGCACTCTTTATCGACCGCACGCGCGCACACACACACATCATCCCTCTCTTCGATTCTATGGACACCTCAAGTCGATGATACCTCCACTCTCTTCTCGTGGATCGCCCCCTCTATATATATGATATATCCAGGACTCTATTTCACACACATTGCATATGTTACATTTTTTGATTGACCCCCCCCCCAAAAAAACTCTCATGAACCCACACACTATATCTCTCTATGTTTGTATCTCTCTCACACAACCCCACGTAGGTGGTGTACGTATACAAGAAGAGAATAGGTGCACCGTGCACGTACTCATGCTTCGTGCCCAGCCACACCCGCGCGGGTACACGATGGAGCTCATTTCTGTACGAAATGGCAGCCCACGTGCTAATTTGAACGCGTGTAGCGGTTGTTTACCTACGGAGGTCATGTACCACACGTGCACGAAACAAAGTTCGACTTGATGCGTTGGCGCGTTATTTTTAAATAAAGTTATATCGTTCAATGGCACGTACACAGAATATAGAATGATTTTTATGGAGAAAAAGGTAGTCCGCTCCACTATATACAATGGAGCCTCCCTGCCTGGTTTGTCTCTCTTCAGAGTATCTCACACAAGGCTGTGGTGGCCTCTCTCTCTCTCACCGTTGGTCACTGATCCGGCCGCATCCCGTCCGCCGGCGGAAAGGGAGGACGTGCATCGTTTCTCTGTTCGACGGCGCCGAGGCAGCACGTCCCGATCTATGGTACACGCCGTTCTCTCTGACCAAGCTCCGGCGCGGTAGGGCCTACGCCACCTGCTCGCTGCCGCAGTATGGGCAGATTCCGCCCGCCGCTGCTCACCTAGTTACATCCCGACGACCTCCAGGTATCCCCTCCGGCCTTGCTCCACTGCCCGTCTTCCCACGTCGCTGCATGTGGATCTTCCATAGTTCTTTGCACAAAACATAGCTCGTCCGGCGTACTTTCCATATTGCAATCTCGTCCTCACACCATTTTAGATAAACACAACCGTGTTGTTATCTTCCCTTAGGACAAGGAATATGCTTCTTTTTTATCGTCGCAACTGTCATCAACAATATTTGTCTTTTTACAAATTTCAAATGGGCATATTTTAGAGTGTAGATTCACTCATATTGCTTCGTATGTGTACTCCCTCCGTTCCTAAATATTTGTCTTTCTAGAGATTTCAACAAGTGACTACATACGGAGCAAAATGAGTGAATCTACACTCTAAAATATGTCTATATACATTCGTATGTAGTAGTCCATTTGAATCTCTACAAAGACAAATATTTGAGTAGTCACTCGTTGAAATCTCTAGAAAGACAAATACTCCGGAGTATATTTAAGAACCGAGGGGGTAGTGCACAGCCGCATGGGAGACTCAGACCGGTCGTTCCGCCGCATTAATAGTGAGTAATGAGCAGTCAAATCATAAGCCCCACCTTTCCCACTGTAAGTTGCTCGGAAGAAGCAACCATCAATACGCTCTTCTTTGAATCCGCTCATACTACTCCATCCGTCACTGTTTATAGAGCGCGCTTCAGAAAAAGAGAAAAAAATCTCTGGGACCAAGGCGACTAGCGATCGGCCTGAAAAATAGCATTGGTAGTTATAGCACGGCGTCTATTACTAGAGGAAATAATGCGTACACACATTCATGCAGTGCTTCCACCCCGGGTACACACATGCATGCACTTACTCCACTCCGTAGTACTACATCGAGAGAAAATTGCGGTTACCATGCCCTAATTAATTGAGCATTAAACCAAACGCGTCTAAAGTCTCTCTGGTGGTGGAAATGCATTGAGAGAAATGCATCATAATGAAGCGCGCCCTGTAAACTGTGACGGAGGGAGGAGTAGTATGAAGGTGCAAAACCAAGTACGCGTATGGCCAGTCGGTCAACGCACCTCCTCTTGGCATATCACTGACATGTGGGACCGGAGTGTGAGCAAACCGATCTCAATTGACGGCAAAATGGCCAACCCGCCGTTCCTTGAGAGAGACGAGGAGCGAGAACACACAGACGGGCTCGCACGGAGGCTAAGATATATTCAAGCATGGTTGATCGATATCATCATTACATGTTGGGCTGCCGTTTTCCGCCCTTCTCCGGAATAAATGTGTACTTTATCAGAGATTAAGAAAAATAAGAGTACAGAGGCTCCACCATGCGGTTCTAGTAGTAGTACTACTCGTACTACTAAACCTGCGCTTGGCTCTTCGCCTCTTCGTGAAGTCGAACAATGATGGTACTCCGCATGTTCGGTACTACAGTGTATGCCTCTGGCAATCTGACACCGAATGAACTGATGCATGTCCACCGCCTGGGCGAGGGTACGTTGCATTAGTCAAAAGGCGTAAGCGAGCTTCACCTTGTCCTGCAAGCTTCTCCTCGTTCTGCGAGTTGACCGGACACACCAACAAGTAGTGCTAGTCCATACTCCCTCCTTTCCGGTTAATATGGCTTAATCTTTTTTGCGGGTAAATGAGAGAGCTTTATTCATATATAAGCATTCTTAGGACGATCAGCCAAGACACTGGTCACTAGGAAGCGAGGTACCCCGCAAAAAAGAAGTAGGAAGCGAGGTGTTTCATCAAGCCAGCTCTCGGCCACATTCAAAGTGCAGCAAGCATGGTTCACACAAAGATGCGCCGCAAGGTTTGCTGACCTGTTTACATGCTGAATAACAAAAAAAGAGAGGAAATATTACTGAGCGCTCCTATTTGTAACAGGATATGAGCCAGAATTAAGCGAGAATTATGGCGAGTGTTCCATGCAATCAACTTCCATTATCACATGCGAGAACCCTCGAAGAGAACCAAATGTGTTGAAGATTGCTTTACACATTTTAAAAATATAATAAGAGTGCAGACGCTCCTCCATCCGGTTCCTAGTACTAGTATAGTAGTACATACCTCTATAGACTATAGTAGTAGTACTAGTACTAGTAAACTTTGCGCTTGGTTGTTCGCCTCTTCAGGAAATGCAACAATAATAGTACTAGTATAGTGTATGCTTCTGGCAATCTGACACCGAATTAACTGTTGCACGTCCACCGCCTGAGCGAAGGACAGCTTGCATTAGTCAAAAGTTTCTCCTTGTCCTGCGAGTCACCGCGCGCAAGCTTCTCCCGTCCTGCAAGCTTCTCCTCGTTCGGCAAGTTGACGGGACACAGCAAAGTAATGCTAGTCCATACTGCCTCCTCTCCGGTTAATATGGCTTAATTTCAAATGAGATAAATACACTGTCTGTCACTGTATATTTGTAAAAATACGGTCAGTGTACTTCATAATACGCTCATTGCGCTCAATATATACATTTTCCGGTGTTTATACGGTCACTAGCTCACCCTGGCTGAGTATGTGTGTGCATGCACGTGTAGGTTGAGCACTTGAGCGTGACCGTGTGTGTTCCGTCGTGTGCTCGGACATGCATGCATTAGGGCGTCGCGCGCGTTTTTGCGTCCATGTGTACGTGTGACTGTGGCATACACGTAGGGGGAGTACGTGTAGGGGCCACTAAAGGAGCAGTCAAATCACACAGTAAGTTAGTCGGAAGAAGCAACCATCATTTCACTCTTCAATGACACGTACGCAATATAAAATGGTTGATACGGAGAGAAAAAGAAAACCACTATATATACACTAGCAGGAGCCTAAGCTACAAGCCTGCTTGCTTGGGTTGCTCTCTTCACAGGCATAGAACGACGGTGGCCACACCGCTGGTCACATATCCGGCCTGATCCCGCAGCTGGGGGAAGGGAACAATGTTCTGCGTAGACGCGGTCGACATCGGCGAGGGAGAAAATCCACAGTCGGTGCGTCCCAATTGGGGGTCACCGTGGTATGGGCTGATGCCGCGTCCCAACCGCCCTTCTAGCTACAGCCCGACGTCCGTTTCGAAAATATTAGTGCATGTCAACAAAAATTATACTAGTATCGCTGTTCCGTTTCGAAAAAAAAAGCATATAAGCTGTTACTTCTTACCCAAAGGATCTTTATATCCAACAGACACAAAATATCCATTCGACTGTTCAAACTTACTTTCACTGCTGATCTGATGTCGAGGTAATTGCTGCATGGCCACCAAAACCCACCATGTCTTAAGCTAAAGTAGACCGAGCTAACCCCTATATTAGCATATTACTAAGATAAACAGAAGGCACTGTAGAATCATTTAGGACGTGAGCTTGTCAATCTGAATGTGGAGGGACACCAGCTTAGCCCCGGCCAGCAGCTTGGGCGGAACTGTGAAGAAGGTCAGCTCCTGCACGGCGACGTCGTCAGGATCCCTGCTGCTTGTCACCTCCATTTCCACCTTGACGGTGTCGGTCCTGCCTTTGGGCTCCCCCAGCGGGCCGTTCGCCCACAGCTTGGCCATGTAGTGCAGCAGTGGGGACACCCCCGCTCTGATGCAGACGACCGACATGGCGATAGGCGCGCCGATGTCGAGCACGCCGCCGACCAAGAAAAACGCGCGGCCATCCTCCTCCGCGAACAGCAATAGCCGTGGCTCCGACAGTGGCACTTGCAGCTGGAGCGCCTTGCCGTACTGGATCCTGTGCACGGGCATGGGATGCACGGTGCTGATGTGGTGGGAGAGCACCGGCGGCGGGCCTTCGTAGCCGCAGACGGGCACGGGGCATTTGCAGGGCGCGAGCGGACACACGCTCTGGTGATCGGCGAGCTTGTGGTAAGTGACGTGGAGCCCACAGCCTTCGTGCGGGCACTCCACCCTCACCGAGGAGAGGACGGCGTCCACCGCCGTGTTCCGCACGTCGAAGCCACCGCCGCGCTCGCACTTCTGGCACTGCCACTGGTTCCCAGGTGCCCTCCCTTGCACTGCACAAATCAATCGAACAACACATCAATCAAGAAACCTGCACCTTGCTCGATCAGCCAAACGGACGAGGTGTATTCGAACCTCATACACTAGAGGCTTCAAGGGGCGGAGGCACAAGGGGCAGTGGAGCAAGGTGAGGTCCATCGAGACCATAGAGAGCTCCATCGTCGGGTCCTGTTCCGTCTGCATGATCTCGCCCTCCTCGTGCACAACCATCTCTTGCTTTATTAGGGCCGGGGCATTACAAAGCTTTACCGTCACATATTCATACTACTTCAAGGTGCATTGAATCAACACATGCAAGTATCAAAAGGAGAGTCACGGCATGCATGCATGCGTTGTAACTAATGCATCGGTAAACGCAAATTATTGAAATATATCGAGTGCAGTGCTTTGATGTGTCGCGTCAACTCGTACAAGACCAAGAAGTTTGATTACTACAATGCCCTCTCGCCTTAACTGCACCTGCCTTTGGCTGCATGACAGCTGGGCCACCGACCTGTTGGGCCCACCTGTCATGGACGCAAAGGCAGGAGCAGTAAGTCAATGAAGCTGCGTCCCTCCCTCGCCCATGAGCGTGGTGGCTGGCAGGACTAGGAGAAGCTTTTGTTCGCTACATGCTCTCCCTCCCGTACGCGGTGGACATGCAGTAGTTCAATCAGTGTCAGATGGCCAGAAGCATACTATAGTACTCCTCCACTGCAGTAGTACTCCATCATTTTGTTCGACTTCCCGAAGAGGCGAAGAGCCAAGCGCAGCCCGAACGCTCGTGTGGCAGTTTCATGTGTAGAGTAGTCTAGGATAGCGTGTACCGTGCCTGTAAGCTTAAAATCGTTGGGGTCGGCTCCATGCTATATTTTTTTGATTAAAATAATCTTCTTGCCCTACCTGTCATCCTGGTGATTCTAGTTTGCACGCTCATCTGGTCAAGACAGGAATATATATTTTAATTTGTGGTGGGGTAAATGTTAGAGGTTGCAGCAAATGGAGTATTGTACACTGCGGGTCTTTCAGCCAAGTTTAGAGGCGACCATGTGGAGCCAGTGCTATGATGTGTCGCGTCAACTCGTACAACGAGGAGAAGCTTGATTTTACTACTACACGCCTTCTCCCTCGCCCATGCGCGCGGTGGCTCGCAGACAAGGACAGGCTTTTGCTTATAGTACTACAACAAGCTATTCCTCCTGCTCGCGGTGGACGGACATGCAGCAGTGGATTCGATACTGTAGAAGCAATAGTAGTAACATCATTGTTCGTCTTCTCAAAGAGGCGAAGAGCCAAGTGCAACCCGAACGTGGCAGTTGCGAACCTTGGAGCACGCATATAGCCAGGCTCTTGCATGAGACAAAATTGCTATGTGAGCCCACTATTGTAGTACTCCCTCCGTCCGGAAATACTTGTCATCAAAATGAATAAAAGGGGATGTATCTAGATGTATATTAGTTCTAGATACATCTTTTTTATCCATTTTGATGACAAGTATTTTCGGACGGAGGGAGTACTTGCTAGTATAGCCCTGTAAACCAGAAAGGAGTATTTGCCTTTCTAGAGATTTCAACAAGTGACTAGACTACACCGAGACGGAGTACATATGGAGCAAAATGAGTGAATCTACACCATAAATAAATACGTAGTTCTCTCGTTTTCCTCTCGGCCTTGGTCGCGGTGCACAATATTGAGTATACTAGTACTATCATCTTGAAATTTATGAAGTCACCATAGGCACCTCGTCGTCGATGGGAACGTCTCCTGACACGTGATAGACGTGAGCGGCAGTCGCCTCCATAGGTGCTTGGATGCCAAGGAGGGAGAGGGTAGCGGTTCCCGAGATGTTGAACGGTCAATGATGCATCCTCAAATTACTCTACATGCAGAGGGAATTAATTGGAGAAGCAGAATAGAGCCAGCACGATGTGAATGCAACAGAGTTTGGATTCTCATATAAAGGCGCCCCACCACTCCAATCCATCTACTCCTTAGTCTCTGCGCAACACTGCTCACTCCAATCCAAGACCAAGTGACCAGAAGCCAGAAGCACCTTTGGAGGCGATGGACGCGAGCGGCAGTCGGCTGTGCCAAATCATCCAAGGCGCCGGCCTGCGGCCCCGCACCACGCAGTGTTTCCAGACGGTGCTGGCGACCGCTGGCGTCGTAGCCCTCGCCGATGCCGGCTTCACCTCTCGCATGGACGACATGATGGTCAACTCCATCCGCAAGTTCGCCGCCGTCAAGAAGTGCGCGGACGACCTTGCCATACTGCTCCAGCCCGCACGCCCAGGCTCCTCATTGCCTGCCACCCTCATCGGCCTCCATGGTGACGAACTCTTTCAAGCCCTGGTGGCCCTGCAGTTGCCGGAGGTCGCGATGAAGAATGTGCACCTCGAGGCTGCGCTCGTCGCGCAGCGCCTCGCCATGCAAGAAACCGTCGACCTGCACATCCACGTCTACGAGGAAATCATCTACATAGGCCACTACAAGGCCAGCGAGGACAGAAAGACGTTGGCCTTCTTCCAGCGGCTGGAATCTTTGGACGCCATTGTTCAGAATCACGTCGACCTGGCCACGAAAGCCGCTGCTACTTAGCCGCCGTTCGGTGGGCCGGCGCCCTGAGTCGAGGAGGTGGACGTCGTCGATGGATGCATCTCTTCTTCTTGCCTCCTATAACCAGCACTGCATCACCTCGTGGCCTTAATGTTTTATTAGTATAGGAGTATATGGCATTTTTATTCCAGTAGTAACATTTTCACTGTGAGGTGGGGCCGCAGTTGAGCAAACCGACCATCGGCAAATCCCCACCCCGCCCACCGGGCGTCGGCTGAGTTTAGAATTAGAAGAGAGAAACGAGGGAGAAGAGCTAGCTATAGCACAGACGCTGTTGTCAGATGGGACTCGCGTTGATAGAATAGGAGTATTGAGCACTCGTACCTCTTTTTTTTGGGAAAAAGCAGTCGTATGTCTAGTACTACCACTAGTTGGGTGCGTGCGACCTATACCTGTCATCACTTTAGGTCTCCTTTTCGAACCGCAGCTACGCTTCACCGTACATATTTTTTCACGCATTTATCCTCCTATATGTACTCCTAGGCTATTTCCACGTGCTCCCTTTCGCCGACATGTGGGACATAGAGCATCTGGGACGTAGTACATGCACGACTCGGAGCATATGCTGGGGTACTTTACATTTCAGACCTCACGAATTACATGCAAACCGCCCGCAGAAGAATAAATAAATAAATGAATTACTACATGAAACTGGATTATTTTCGTAGAAACCGGAGCACGTTCATTAAATTTTGGACATAACACGTTTATAAAAAGCTACCGGACCTAAACCAGTCTAAGGGCCTCTTTGATTCGCAGGATACTGAAAACACAGAAATGGGGAAAGTATGATGGCGATGAACCGAGATGAGGAGAACTCTACTAACTCAGTTAGAGGTTAGAGTTAGATTCTAACCCTGAACTAACTCTAAACCAAAGAGGTGTATGGATGGTAGGGTTAGATTGACAATAAATGTTCTTTCTCAATCACTGCGCAACACTGCTCACTCCAATCCAAGACCAAGTGACCAGAAGCCAGAAGCACCTATGGAGGCGATGGTCGCGAGCGGCAGTCGGCTGTGCCAAATCATCCAAGGCGCCGACCTGCGGCCCCGCACCGCGCAGCGTTTCCAGATGGTGCTGGCGACCGCTGGCGTCGTAGCCCTCGCCGACGCCGGCTTCGCCTCTCGCATGGATGACATGATGGTCAACTCCATCCGCAAGTTCGCCACCGTCAAGAAGCGTGTAGCGAACGCTCCTACTAGTCCTGCCAGCCACCACGCTCATGCGCGAGGGAGGGACGCAGCTTCATTGACTTACTGCTCCTGCCTTTGCGTCTATGACAGGTGGGCCCAACAGGTGGTTGGCCCACTTGTCATGCAGCCAAAGGCAGGTGCAGTTAAGGCACCGGAGCTCAGTCCGCGAGGGAGAGGGCGTTGTAGTAATCAAACTTCTCGGTCTTGTACGAGTTGACGCGACACATCAAAGCACTGCACTTGATATAAGTCTTTTTACACATTTCAAATGGACTACTACATACGGATGTATGTAGACATATTTTGCTTCGTATGTAGTCACTTGTTGCAATCTCTAAAAAGACTTATATTTGGAAACGGAGGGAGTACAACGCATGCATGCATGCCGTGACTTCCCTTTTGATACTTGCATGTGTTGATTTGATGCACCTTGCCAAATTTTGACTATAAATTTAACTAGCCAAATTTTCATGCATGTCACAAAAAATTACGGGGCTGTTTGGATTGTGACTATGTTTGTCTTATGTTGCCACATTATTTTTCCCACACTTGCCACACTTGCCTAACTTGAGTTGCTCAAATTGGTAGACACACTTTGGCTTGCCTAAGGGAATCTTGCCACACTTTTTGTGTCTATGACATGTGGGGTTCACTGCTAATAAAAAAATTCTTGTCTTAGGTGTGGCTAATAAAAAAGACTTATATTTAGGAACGGAGGGAGTAGAAAATATAAATAATAATGCATGTTGGGGCAACCCACATTTCCGATAATTTTAGCCGTGGGCTTGTTCACAATTTTTATGAGGGGGTGGTTGTTCATTTAATGGAGGGACTTGTACCAGACTTGAACGATACAAAGTGCGACCTGGCACACCGTAACACCACTTGAAACAATCGGGTAGCTATCTCAAAAAAAATCAACAACTAAAAAAACGGCGACCTGGCACGTAGTACACAATTTTAAACGATTGTTTTGATGGAGTGAAAAAGTAAAACTACCCCACTACGTATATATAGGCCGGAGCCTCCGCGCTTGCTTGCTAGGGTTGCTCTATTCACACACTCTCATCATCTCCAGATCTAAACAAGATAGGGGTGGTAACACTGTCTTTAACCCTTCAAAAAACACTGTCTTTCTATCCTCACCGCTGGTTACAGATCCGGACGTATCCCCCTCCACCGGTGAAGGGGAGGAGGGGCAGTGTTTAGGCCATCGTCGACAGCGAGGGAGGAGACCCACTGCCGTCCGCACCGTTATCTCTGGCCGAGCGCCGGCGCGGGAGGTCCTCCGATCCCTTCGTCGTTGCCCTAGTGTGGGCGGATCCGGCCTCCCGCCACCCACCTATCCACATCCCGATGACCTTCAGGTATATCTTCCTTCGAAACCGCCTTAGCTCTACTTCCCGAGCTCACTACGTCGCTGCATGTGCATCATTTTCTACCTCTCAGTCCCTCTCGATCGGATGGTCCAACGTCACCTTTTTTTTCTATTGTTAGAGGTAAAGCTACTTCATGGAGTCGACTCTTGTACTTGGTTCAAACAAGAAATAAAGTGGGGGTGGGGGAATTTAGTAGTATGTAGTACATCGGACTTGGTACAAACAGGAAGGAAAGGGGGTGAAAGTAGTACAGACTGGTCATCCAACCGGTCTCTTGGTCGAAAAGGGAAATATAGGGGTAACGATGTACACAGTGGTATGACCAGGACTAGATTTGCTATCCACACATAGGAGTAGGTGGCTAGAGTGAACAAAAATGGGACCAACCCAGATATGTTTCTTGGATGTTTGTTTCTCGGGGCAACAAACTATGAATCACCACTTTATGCCCCTGTTTAGGTACATGGTGCTAGACTGCTGGTGCACCCACTGTCCCATGCCCTTATACCAAATATTTAGCTGTTCTTAATCTAATGCCCCTGGTAAAAATGAAGCCATGCCACTGTTATAAGCCATGACAAGTTTAGCCAAATGTTTTTGCCTGTAATTGTTTGAGACTCTGACTGTTTCCTCTGTAGCTTTTTGTGCAAACAGGGATATCCATTTTACCTGGTTGCTGTTGTGACCTTTTGGTGCACTGCACAAAACTCTTCTTAAAAGAAATGACTTTTGTGCTGTTTAACTGGAATGTCAGAATGGAACAGTTGGTTCATTTCGGTGGAACTGCACAAAAGGAGATCTGTGTTCCAATCCTCATCATCCATATTGGCACCATAACCTTCCTTTAGGTAAGAATGATATTTAATGCATGTGTTCATCTCTATTTTGCGACTGCCATGAGAAAATAATGCTATTTTTTACTAGTACACTTGTACTCCCTCACTGACAAAATCAATTCTGAAATAGAAGGCCAATCATGTACTTGATTCACCAACTGGTGAGGAGAATGAGAAACAGAGCATGAAGAGGAAGAACAAGAAGAAGAGTAAACAGTGCCAAGGCAATCTTGCTGAAGCCAGAGGCCTCAGTCGAGGCCATTCAAGGGCTCCGGCAACGACTACCTTACATGTGAGACGATCCTCCAGGGAGCCCTTCCACTTCTGTTGTCTCACTTAATTAATTAGGAGTACTTAAGTACCACTAATTTATTGCTGCCTAATTTTCCTGTCGGAGTTAAACAAATCTTTAGTAGCACCCTATGCTGAAACATGTACGTGTGTATGTTTGTCTATGGAGGTGAATCATGTGGTGGAGCAGGGAGGGAATGCTAACTTTACCCATTAAGATAATGAGGGTGCTTCTATTTGTTAGTGTATGTTTCATCAACTAGTCCCACTATTACAGTAATCTCACTCTCTCAATATATGTGCCAACAGGGATGCTCGATTTTGGTGGAACTGCACAAAAACTTTGGGTGCTTCATTGCCTCGACAGTTCCTTCCTTTCCTGTTAGTCGCTAATCTCAGCTTGCATTCTTCCTTTGCTGTCAGTCGCTTGGCTTATCTCGGCTTCCAGTCAAAGGAAATAGTAATTGATATGCTACCTCACACAGGTTGGTACTGGTCTTTACCCCCCCCCCCCCCCCCCCCCCCCCCCCCCCCCCCCCCCCCCCCCCCCCCCCCCCCCCCCCCCCCCCCCCCCCCCCCCCCCCCCCCCCCCCCCCCCCCCCCCCCCCCCCCCCCCCCCCCCCCCCCCCCCCCCCCCCCCCCCCCCCCCCCCCCCCCCCCCCCCCCCCCCCCCCCCCCCCCCCCCCCCCCCCCCCCCCCCCCCCCCCCCCCCCCCCCCCCCCCCCCCCCCCCCCCCCCCCCCCCCCCCCCCCCCCCCCCCCCCCCCCCCCCCCCCCCCCCCCCCCCCCCCCCCCCCCCCCCCCCCCCCCCCCCCCCCCCCCCCCCCCCCCCCCCCCCCCCCCCCCCCCCCCCCCCCCCCCCCCCCCCCCCCCCCCCCCCCCCCCCCCCCCCCCCCCCCCCCCCCCCCCCCCCCCCCCCCCCCCCCCCCCCCCCCCCCCCCCCCCCCCCCCCCCCCCCCCCCCCCCCCCCCCCCCCCCCCCCCCCCCCCCCCCCCCCCCCCCCCCCCCCCCCCCCCCCCCCCCCCCCCCCCCCCCCCCCCCCCCCCCCCCCCCCCCCCCCCCCCCCCCCCCCCCCCCCCCCCCCCCCCCCCCCCCCCCCCCCCCCCCCCCCCCCCCCCCCCCCCCCCCCCCCCCCCCCCCCCCCCCCCCCCCCCCCCCCCCCCCCCCCCCCCCCCCCCCCCCCCCCCCCCCCCCCCCCCCCCCCCCCCCCCCCCCCCCCCCCCCCCCCCCCCCCCCCCCCCCCCCCCCCCCCCCCCCCCCCCCCCCCCCCCCCCCCCCCCCCCCCCCCCCCCCCCCCCCCCCCCCCCCCCCCCCCCCCCCCCCCCCCCCCCCCCCCCCCCCCCCCCCCCCCCCCCCCCCCCCCCCCCCCCCCCCCCCCCCCCCCCCCCCCCCCCCCCCCCCCCCCCCCCCCCCCCCCCCCCCCCCCCCCCCCCCCCCCCCCCCCCCCCCCCCCCCCCCCCCCCCCCCCCCCCCCCCCCCCCCCCCCCCCCCCCCCCCCCCCCCCCCCCCCCCCCCCCCCCCCCCCCCCCCCCCCCCCCCCCCCCCCCCCCCCCCCCCCCCCCCCCCCCCCCCCCCCCCCCCCCCCCCCCCCCCCCCCCCCCCCCCCCCCCCCCCCCCCCCCCCCCCCCCCCCCCCCCCCCCTGTCTTGCCCCCTCCCCCGCTCAACCCCTGCCGTAATGTTTTCGGCCTCAAAACAAACATAGTACTGCGTTGTTTTTGGGGCTTGATGAAAAATCGAGTGCTGATTTCTGTAGGTTGGCCCGCACAGCAAATGGGCTGCTGGTCCACCACGGACTGGGAGGCTAAAAATACAAGTTGTATGGTGCAGAGGCAAGTAAAAAACGCCATCGAGAGCCATCCACTGAAGAAAAAAATCGCTCCTGATGTGCTTCTTTAGTCGTGCCGCCGGCCCCCTCTATAATCCAGTTCGCTCAGGGATCTGGTATCATTTTTTTCCAGAGGGCGAACAAGTATCACCTAGGCCTAGGTTTTGCATTTTAACATGCGTAGCCCACGACATACGGTGACAGTGGTTTCAACTTATTTTTTGAGGTCCATACCGGCCTATGGGCTTTTTCTTAAAGATCGGCAGCCCAATGTATTTTTTTAACCACATTATATATATTTATATTATTACTATTATCGTATATTTTATAGAGACTTATATATACATTATAAAAACATCCCACGTGTTATTAACTTATAAAAGTAAATGTTTAACAGAAGTTGGCAAGGAAAATCCTGGTTGTTTTTGACTCACAGGCAAGGAAAATCCTGGTGATTGCGTACAAAAGCTTGCGAAGATTTTAAGGACCAATGTAATAATAACGCTCTCATTTTTATTTTGAGAAATAACTCGCTAATTTGTTAATTATGTATATAAAAAAATGTGCCTCTCCGGTTTATTTTTGATATTAATTGCTCCTTCTAACATAACATTATATATATAACGAGCCCAGCTAATTCGTGTATTTGAAGGAAGTGCAAATGGGCTGGGATTTCTTAGATAATATAAATGGGCCGCATTGACGCGAAATTATTTGTTCACCCAGCCCAGCAAATGGACTGTACATTCTAGAAAACATGGGTTAAATATATGCCACATTTTTGCAGGCTGACATGTGGGCCAATAGGTCGAAGCCTACGCAGGGCGTTGTCAACTTGGTCGGCATGCACCTTCAATCTCTCGTCTTCTTCCTCCAGCGTCGCTGGGACCGCCTGGTCCGGCCTCCAGCGGCTAGCGGCTCTGCTTAGCACGCATCGCTGTGAAGCGCTACCCCACCGCCGGCCAGGCTATCCCTCCACCCCTCCACACCTCCTGTTATTCTCCACCGACAAACGAGAGTCATCGGAAGAGTACTGTACGTGGAGAGCCTGACGGCTGGGACCCACGAGGTCCATGGTCGCACGCAAGGAAAGTTCCTCCTTATTAAGCTGAAAAAAGTGTTTCCTCCACCTGACAGCTGGGACCCACCGGCTGTATCTTCGCACGGAACGAAGTGCCTCCTTGTTATGCGAAAAAAATTATTCCTCCCGTTGACAGCTGGGACCCGTCAGATTTGGTGGCTGACTTGTGGGCCTACTAAGTGGATGTGTACGCAGGGCTTTGCAACTTAATCAACAAATGATTCTAGCAGCTGGACCGTTGGATGTTAATCCAACAGCCGTGCTCCTTCTTCAACCTCTGTTCTTGCTCCTGTCTCCCGTGGGCGGCACCGCGGCTGTGCTGCCGCGCACCCAAACCAGTCAAGTTTCCCACTCCTCTCCATCTGCGACTCCACTGCCCCATCTTCCCCATCTCCGGGTCATTCCAGTCTGGGGCCTCGCCGTCGTCCACCGGCCTTTGGTGCACTCGGCACGGTGTGGTCAACAACCGAGAGTCATCGGAAGATGACTGTACGTGAGAGGCTGACAGTGGGGACGCACCACGCCCATGGACGCATGCATGCAACGGAACGCGGCGTGGTCAACGTGGTCAAGGAACGACTTCCATCGGAAGTGTACTGTACGTGGAGAGGCTGACAGCTGGGTCCACAGCCGCAGCAAGGAAGTGCCTCCTTATTACGCGGAAAATAATGATTCCTCCACCTAACAGTAGGGACCCACCGGACGGGCCACCGTATTTTGCGAAAAAAACATTTTCCCCCTGGCTGCTGGGACCCACCGGACGGGTCACCGTATTTCGCGAAAAAAACGTTCCCCCCGCTGTCAGCTCGGACCCACTGGAAGTGCCTCCTTATTACGCACAAAAAAATGAATACTCCCCCTGCAAGTTGGGACCCACCTTGGTGGGTGGCTGACTTGTGGGCCTACTAAGTTGACGGGGACGGAGGGCTTTGTCAACTTAGTCAATATGAACGATTCTAGCTCCAGTGACCGTACGATGTCCATCCAACGGCCGTAGTGCTTCTTCAACCTCTGGTCTTCTTGCTCCAGCCGCCCAAAGCAGCACCGATCGTGCCGCATGCTCCTGCCTCCCGTGGCCGGCTGTGCTGCCGCGGAGGCCTCACCGCCCCCTACTATTCCCACCGCTGGCCAGGCCCTGCGGCGACGGCAGCCTCACACCGCAGCCGAACCAGTGAACCCTCGTACTCCTCTCCGCGCGGGCTTCCACCGCCGCATCTTCACCGGCTCCGCGTCGTCCCCTTCCTAGGCCTCGCCGTCGTCCACCGCCCTGGTGCTCTCGGTGCGGCGTGGTCAACGTGGTTAAGGAACGGCTTCCATCGGATGTGGACTGTACGTGGAGAGGCTGACAGCTGGGTCCACGGCCGCAGCAAGGAAGTGCCTCCTTATTACGCGCAAAATAATTATTCCTCCACCTGATAGCAGGGACCCACCGGACGGGCCACCATGTTTAGCGAAAAAAAACGTTTCCCCCTAACTGCTGGGACCCACCAGCTACATCTTCACATGCAAGGAAGTGCGTCTGGGCAAAAAAAATGATTCACCCCCTGACTGCTGGGACCCACCAGCTACATCTTCGCACGCAAGGAAGTGCCTGACAGTCGGGACCCACCTGATCGAAGCGTACGTAGTGTTGTGATTCTGGCCGCGAACGTGTACGTACATACTGGTCGATGTAGAGGCGCGCACGTGTCGTAGTAGAGGCGCGCACGTAGCATGTACACGTACGTACAGCGGCCAGTGTGCAAGAAAGAAAATACGGCCACGTACGTACATACGGGCAGGGTCTCGAACTCCTACTCGTGCATACGTACGGCCAGGGCTCGTGTACATGGCTGGGTCGGAACGGAGAAACTACGTTGTCGTCGTGTTCATGGGGAGCCAACCGGCTGGGTCGGAATGGAATGCGTCGTCGTGTTCATCGGGAGGGCTTGGACGGAACAGCCGATGGAAACGAGGCCCCCCCCCCCCCCCCCCCCCCCCCCCCCCCCCCCCCCCCCCCCCCCCCCCCCCCCCCCCCCCCCCCCCCCCCCCCCCCCCCCCCCCCCCCCCCCCCCCCCCCCCCCCCCCCCCCCCCCCCCCCCCCCCCCCCCCCCCCCCCCCCCCCCCCCCCCCCCCCCCCCCCCCCCCCCCCCCCCCCCCCCCCCCCCCCCCCCCCCCCCCCCCCCCCCCCCCCCCCCCCCCCCCCCCCCCCCCCCCCCCCCCCCCCCCCCCCCCCCCCCCCCCCCCCCCCCCCCCCCCCCCCCCCCCCCCCCCCCCCCCCCCCCCCCCCCCCCCCCCCCCCCCCCCCCCCCCCCCCCCCCCCCCCCCCCCCCCCCCCCCCCCCCCCCCCCCCCCCCCCCCCCCCCCCCCCCCCCCCCCCCCCCCCCCCCCCCCCCCCCCCCCCCCCCCCCCCCCCCCCCCCCCCCCCCCCCCCCCCCCCCCCCCCCCCCCCCCCCCCCCCCCCCCCCCCCCCCCCCCCCCCCCCCCCCCCCCCCCCCCCCCCCCCCCCCCCCCCCCCCCCCCCCCCCCCCCCCCCCCCCCCCCCCCCCCCCCCCCCCCCCCCCCCCCCCCCCCCCCCCCCCCCCCCCCCCCCCCCCCCCCCCCCCCCCCCCCCCCCCCCCCCCCCCCCCCCCCCCCCCCCCCCCCCCCCCCCCCCCCCCCCCCCCCCCCCCCCCCCCCCCCCCCCCCCCCCCCCCCCCCCCCCCCCCCCCCCCCCCCCCCCCCCCCCCCCCCCCCCCCCCCCCCCCCCCCCCCCCCCCCCCCCCCCCCCCCCCCCCCCCCCCCCCCCCCCCCCCCCCCCCCCCCCCCCCCCCCCCCCCCCCCCCCCCCCCCCCCCCCCCCCCCCCCCCCCCCCCCCCCCCCCCCCCCCCCCCCCCCCCCCCCCCCCCCCCCCCCCCCCCCCCCCCCCCCCCCCCCCCCCCCCCCCCCCCCCCCCCCCCCCCCCCCCCCCCCCCCCCCCGGGTTTTGTCACAATTATCGTCATAGAAGTGTCATAAGTATGACAGAAAAAAAAATTCGTTCGGCCCAAAATGTCACGGATGTGTCTTTTTTTTGTAGTGATAGTAGTAGATGCAGAATCGTTTTGGTCTACTTGTCACGGACGTGATGCCTATGTTCATGATCATGCCTAGATATTCTCATAACTATGTGCTTTTCTATCAATTGCTCGGCAGTAATTTGTTCACCCACCGTAATATATGCTATCTTGAGAGAAGCCACTAGTGAAACCTATGGCCCTCGGGTCTACTTTGCATCATATTATTTTCCCGTCAACTAGCTATTTCTGTCACCGTTTATTTTGCAATCTTTATTTTCCAATCTATACAACAAAAATACCAAAAATATTTATCTTATTATCTCTATCAGATCTCACTTTTGCAAGTGGCCGTGAAGGGATTGACAACCCCTTTATCGCGTTGGTTGCAAGGTTCTTGATTGTTTGTGCAGGTACTAGGTGATTTGCGTGTAGTCTCCTACTGGATTGATACATTGGTTCTCAAAAAATGAGGGAAATACTTACGCTACTTTGCTGCATCACCCTTTCCTCTTCAAGGGAAAACCAACGCATGCTCAAGAGGTAGCAAGAAGGATTTCTGGCGCCATTGCCTGGGAGATCTACGCACAAGTCAAGACATACCAAGTACCCTTCACAAACTCTTCTCCCTCGCATTACATTATTTGCCATTTGCCTCTCATTTTCCTCTCCCCCACTTCACCCTTGCCGATTTATTCGCCCTTTTCCGTTCTTCTCTTTTCGCTTGCTTTTTCTGTGCTTGTGTGTTCGATTGGTTGTTTGTCACGATGGCTCAAGACAATACTAAATTGTGTGACTTTTCCAATACCAACAATAATGATTTTATTAGCACTCTGATTGCTCCTATTACCGATGCTAAATCTTGTGAAATTAATGCTGCTTTGTTGAATCTTGTCATGAAAGAACAATTTTCTGGCCTTCCTAGTGAAGATGCCGCTACCCATCTTAACAACTTTGTTGATTTGTGTGATATGCAAAAGAAGAAAGATGTGGATAATGATATTGTTAAATTGAAGCTATTTCCGTTTTCGCTTAGAGATCATGCTAAAACTTGGTTCTCTTCTTTGCCTAAAAATAGTATTGATTCATGGAATAAGTGCAAAGATGCTTTTATCTCTAAGTATTTTCCTCCCGCTAAGATCATCTCTCTTAGAAACGATATTATGAATTTTAAGCAACTTGATCATGAGCATGTTGCACAAGCTTGGGAGAGGATGAAATTAATAATACGTAATTGCCCTACACATGGTTTGAATTTATGGACGATTATACAAAAAAAAAATATGCCGGATTGAATTTTGCTTCTAGAAATCTTTTAGATTCGACCGCGGGAGGCACTTTTATGGAAATTACTTTAGGATAAGCTACTAAGCTCCTAGATAATATTATGGTTAATTATTCTCAATGGCACATCGAAAGATCTACTAGTAAAAAGGTTCATGCGATAGAAGAGATTAATGTTTTGAGTGGAAAGATGGATGAACTTATGAAATTGTTTGCTAATAAGAGTACTTCTTCTGATCCTAATGATATGCCTTTGTCTACTTTGATTGAGAATAATAATGAATCTATGGATGTGAATTTTGTTGGTAGGAACAATTTTGGTAACAATGCGTATAGAGGGAATTTTAATTCTAGGTCGTTCCCTAGTAATTCCTCTAATAATTATGGTAATTCCTAAAACAACTCTTATGGAAACTTTAATAAGATGCCCTCTGATTTTGAGACTAGTGTTAAAGAATTTATGATTTCGCAAAAGAATTTCAATGCTTTGCTTGAAGAAAAATTGCCTAAGATTGATGAGTTAGCTAGGAACGTGGATAGGATTTCTCTAGATGTTGATTCTTTGAAACTTAGATCTATTCCACCTAAGCATGATATCAATGAGTCTCTCAAGGCCATGAGAATTTCCATTGATGAGTGCAAAGAAAGAACCGCTAGGATGCGTGCTAAAAAAGATTGCTTTGTGAAAGCGTGTTCTTCTAGTTTTCATGATAATAATGATGAAGATCTAAAAGTGATTGATGTGTCTCCTATTAAATCTTTGTTTTCTAATATGAATCTTGATAAAGATGGGACTGGAGATGAGTCAACTTTAGTTAAAAGGCGTCCCAATGATTCGGAGTTTTTAGATCTTGATGCAAAAATTGGTAAAAGTGGGATCGAAGATGTCAAAACTTTACATAGCAATGAACCCACTATTTTGGATTTCAAGGAATTTAATTATGATAATTGCTCTTTGATAGATTGTATTTCCTTGTTGCAATCCGTGCTAAATTCTCCTCATGCTTATGATCAAAATAAAGCTTTTACTAAACATATCGTTGATGCCTTAATGCAATCTTATGAAGAAAAACTTGAATTAGAAGTTTCTATCCCTAGAAAACTTTATGATGAGTGGGAACCTACTATTAAAATTAAGATTAAAGATCATGAATGCTATGCTTTATGTGATTTGGGTGCTAGTGTTTCCACGATTCCCAAAACTTTGTGTGATGTGTTAGGTTTCCGTGAATTTGATGATTGCTCTTTAAGCTTGCATCTTGCGGATTCCACCATTAAGAAACCTATGGGAAGAATTAAAGATGTGATTATTGTTGCAAATAGGAATTATGTGCCCGTGGATTTCATTGTTCTTGATATAGATTGCAATCATACTTGTCCTATTATTCTTGGTAGACCTTTCCTTAGAACGATTGGTGCAATTATTGATATGAAAGAAGGAAATATTAGATTCCAATTTCCATTAAGGAAAGGCATGGAACACTTTCCTAGGAATAAAATTAAATTACCTTATGAATCTACTATAAGAACCACTTATGGATTGCAAACCAAAGATGACAATACTTAGATCTATTCTTGTTTTTATGCCTAGTTAGGGGCGTTAAACGATAGCGCTTGTTGGGAGGCAACCCAATTTTATTTTTGTTCCTTGCTTTTTGTTTCTGTTTAGTAATAAATAATTCATCTAGCCTCTGTTTGTATGTGTTTTTATGTTTTAATTAGTGTTTGTGCCAAGTAGAACCAATAGGATCTTCTTGGGAGATAGTTGTTTGATCTTGCTGAAAAAGACAGAAACTTTGCGCTCACGAAAATAATTGTTAAAATTCACCAGAACGTGATAAAATACCAATTATTTTTGCAGTAGATCAATATACAAATTATCCAGGTTTTCCTAGTTTTTCAGAATTTTTGGAGTTCCAGAAGTTTGCGTTTGATACAGATTACTACAGACTGTTCTGTTTTTTGACAGATTCTGTTTTTCGTGTGTTGTTTGCTTATTTTGATGAATCTATAGCTAGTATCTGTAACACCCTGGTGTAATGATGCTACAGTAATCCCTGAGATCAAGCTAATCATTTTGCTATAACAGTGCTTAGTCACTTTGATCAATATTCCATTTCAAATTCCAGTTGAATTCAATTTCAAATTCTGAGTGAAATTCAAATTGCTCAAACATGAAAACTAAAATGTTCATCTTGTGCCAAATAATGCATAATTAATATTGGTGGTGAACCAACATTTTTGCAAAGTGTCTAAATGGCCTAGAATAGCTAAAACAGAAAGTTTCTAAAAGAAAATGCAAAAGTTAAAAAAAAGGAAAAGGAAAAGCAAAGGGGTGGGAGAGCCCCTGGCCTTCCCATGGGCCTCGGCCCATCCCAGCAAGCCGGCCTAGCTCCCCGCACCGCGCCCCCTTCCTGTTCCTCGGTCGTGCGCCGCTACAGGGCGCGGTCGCCATCGGACCCCCTCGCCGGCGTCGAGGGGAGGATAAGGCCTCCACGCCCCCGGACGCCTCGAGTCCTCCCCCTCACCTACCGCCACTCCCGCCTCTCCGTCCCCCTGCCTCTCCCTCTCCCCCAGATCCCCTTCTCTCCCCCCCTCACCGAGCGCCATCGCCGCTGCCTTCCATCATCTCTGCGGCTACCAGCGGCCCCGTGCCCGCTGGCCTTGTCCACGGGCCTCGCCGCGGTCGGCCACCTCTCCTGGTGCCACAAGGTGGAGACGAGGAGCCCCGCGGCCTCCGTTCGCCATCGTCTGCATCTTCGATCGCCGTCGATCCCCTCCGACTCCGGCGACGCTCACTGCTGCTACTAACCAGTCGCCGGCTTTTCGTAGCCACTAGGTGAGCCTTCCCGTCCCTCTCTTTCCCCGCTAGCTGCCGCTGTCTGGCCATAGCCACCGCTCTGCTTGCGCCTGAACACGTCGCCGCCGACGAGCTCGTTGCCGTCATTGTGGCCATTGACACGCTCGCCCGAGCTCACCGTTGTGCTCCTGGGGTTCCTAGGAGGCCAACGCACACGCGCACGCTCCCTCCCGTGCCTCCTAGAGCCGTCCCCGATGAGCGCCCGAACGCATCGCCGCGGAGCTCGCCGCTGGCAAGGCTCCGGTGACCATTTGGTCACGGGCTCAAGCCCGTTGCACTCCCCACACCGCATAGAAACTCCTAAGCCTCTCTGTTTGCTCACTAGCGCGCCGTAGCTCCGTTTTCGTCGAGCACCCGTGCACACCGCCGCCTCCGCCGCTCGCTGGCGCCGATTCCGGCCAAGTCCGGCGATGCTACGGCCACCACTGGACGCGGCGCTGA
Source organism: Thinopyrum obtusiflorum (assembly GCA_036873465.1). Classification (NCBI taxonomy): domain Eukaryota; kingdom Viridiplantae; phylum Streptophyta; class Magnoliopsida; order Poales; family Poaceae; genus Thinopyrum; species Thinopyrum obtusiflorum. The sequence continues at coordinate 88,759 of JAAAWM010011912.1, read as the reverse complement.
GAGCTCGTTCGAATGAGCCTAGCCCCGCTCCTCCCCGAGCCCTGTACGCGTTTTCCGGCAAGATCCGAGCCACGCCACCGCATTTGGCGTCGCCGGTGTTGAGCCGCCGGCCACCGCCAACGTGGCACACCTGGGGCCACCCCTGGGTCACTGCCAACAGGCCCCGCGGGCCCTGTTGACTGGGTTGACCCAGTCAACGTGCTGACTGGGCGTCTCTGTGACGCTGACGTGCGGGCCCCATCGCTTAATCCTCTAATTAAAATGTTTTCATAATTAAAACTAATTAATTTAGTTAATTAGTCCATGACAGGTGGGGCCTTCCTGCTAAATAACTCCGTTTTAGTTAGTTTAAACTTCTGTTAGTCCACTGTCTATGACAGGTGGGACCCACTTGTCAGTTTGACCAGTCAGCCAGTTTGTTGACCTGCTGATGTCATGCTCACACTCTGCTGATGTCATAATTCCATTTCTGTTAATTTAAATAATTTCTGGAAATGCTAAAATCTTTAGAAATTCATAGTAAATAAACCGTAACTCGGATGAAAATGTTTTCTACATGAAAGTTGCTCAGAAAAATACAACGAATCCGGATACGCGGTCCGTTTACCTGTCAGATGCCTCTAACTATCTGAACATGGAACATTCCCCTCCGGTCATTTGTCTGACACAGGTCCGAAACCGGGAAAACATTCCTGGTTGAATTCCCCCTTCACCTATGTCGTGTAGCCATACGTTTGGTCACACCCGGCACATCATATGGCCATGTTATGCTTTGTGATGCTATGTTTGCTTTATATTTATTATTTCTTCCCCCTCTTCTCTCCGATAGACCCCGAGACCGATGCTGCCCCTGTGATCGACTACGTCGACGACGACACTTCTTCCTTTTCAGCAGAGCTTCCAGGCAAGCCCCCCTTTGATCATCCCGATATCGCCCATTCCATTCTCTCATGCTTGCATTAGATTTTGCTACTATTATTGTTTGCTCCTATTCTGATGTATAGCCTGCTTTTGTAACCTGCTCATTGTACCTTACCTGCTTATCCTAAACTGCTTAGTATAGGTTGGTTAGTGATCCATCAGTGACCCCCACCTTGTCCTTGTTACCCCTGCTTCATCATCGATGACTCGATCAACGTGATCGATGACCAGAGCCCGACCACATCACGCCCCTTTTGTTGCTCGACTCTGCAGAGTTACCATCGAGTGCCGAGGGTGGAACCTCATACATCACTCCTGATGAGATCTCTGTAGTGTAGCTATTCGGTCGTGGTCATCGAGGGTGATTTCCTCCTTAACCACTTCCGATACGACTCTGTCATGCAACCCCTCAAGTGTGAACCTCGAGGGTGTTTCCTCTTACGTTCACCTTGATGATTACATCGAGTGGAATTCACCGGGGGTGATTCCTCGGGGTTTCCCCTTGATGTTTGGACACACGGATACTTGGACTTTACAACTGTTACTTGGAAAGGAGGGTCGACCCTGAGGGGTACCCGCGAGTGATGTGGAGACGGGTTGACCTGGAAGGCGCCGTGAGATACTTACGAGGCGTGGCCGGGCATTCTTAGCCCTTGCCGCAAGTCCTTGAGATGGGGCGACGGGGTCACATCGATCGTGAGTCTCTGCTCGTTACCGCGTGCTCCTAATCCACTATGATTTGGATATTTGATCCGAGGGGCCTCTGGCCTGATAGCACTAACCATCACGTGGGCATAGTATGGGCGTTCTGCGTCGTATGCATCAGCCGAAGCTTAATAGACGTCAGCGACTGAGTGGTGCGCGCCAGGTTGGACTAGTAAGCACCTGCCTTTTTAAGGAGGTAGCTAGGTCTGCTCACCGGCCGCCTCGCAACGTGCAGGAGTTCCCGGGGCAATGGCCCAAGACCCCTGGGGACATAGGTTTAGTCCGGCGTGCTGACCTCTCTATCAAGCCTAGGTCGGGTTGCGGCGTATTGTTTGGCCGAGGCCGGGCATGACCCAGGCCCCCCCCCCCCCCCCCCCCCCCCCCCCCCCCCCCCCCCCCCCCCCCCCCCCCCCCCCCCCCCCCCCCCCCCCCCCCCCCCCCCCCCCCCCCCCCCCCCCCCCCCCCCCCCCCCCCCCCCCCCCCCCCCCCCCCCCCCCCCCCCCCCCCCCCCCCCCCCCCCCCCCCCCCCCCCCCCCCCCCCCCCCCCCCCCCCCCCCCCCCCCCCCCCCCCCCCCCCCCCCCCCCCCCCCCCCCCCCCCCCCCCCCCCCCCCCCCCCCCCCCCCCCCCCCCCCCCCCCCCCCCCCCCCCCCCCCCCCCCCCCCCCCCCCCCCCCCCCCCCCCCCCCCCCCCCCCCCCCCCCCCCCCCCCCCCCCCCCCCCCCCCCCCCCCCCCCCCCCCCCCCCCCCCCCCCCCCCCCCCCCCCCCCCCCCCCCCCCCCCCCCCCCCCCCCCCCCCCCCCCCCCCCCCCCCCCCCCCCCCCCCCCCCCCCCCCCCCCCCCCCCCCCCCCCCCCCCCCCCCCCCCCCCCCCCCCCCCCCCCCCCCCCCCCCCCCCCCCCCCCCCCCCCCCCCCCCCCCCCCCCCCCCCCCCCCCCCCCCCCCCCCCCCCCCCCCCCCCCCCCCCCCCCCCCCCCCCCCCCCCCCCCCCCCCCCCCCCCCCCCCCCCCCCCCCCCCCCCCCCCCCCCCCCCCCCCCCCCCCCCCCCCCCCCCCCCCCCCCCCCCCCCCCCCCCCCCCCCCCCCCCCCCCCCCCCCCCCCCCCCCCCCCCCCCCCCCCCCCCCCCCCCCCCCCCCCCCCCCCCCCCCCCCCCCCCCCCCCCCCCCCCCCCCCCCCCCCCCCCCCCCCCCCCCCCCCCCCCCCCCCCCCCCCCCCCCCCCCCCCCCCCCCCCCCCCCCCCCCCCCCCCCCCCCCCCCCCCCCCCCCCCCCCCCCCCCCCCCCCCCCCCCCCCCCCCCCCCCCCCCCCCCCCCCCCCCCCCCCCCCCCCCCCCCCCCCCCCCCCCCCCCCCCCCCCCCCCCCCCCCCCCCCCCCCCCCCCCCCCCCCCCCCCCCCCCCCCCCCCCCCCCCCCCCCCCCCCCCCCCCCCCCCCCCCCCCCCCCCCCCCCCCCCCCCCCCCCCCCCCCCCCCCCCCCCCCCCCCCCCCCCCCCCCCCCCCCCCCCCCCCCCCCCCCCCCCCCCCCCCCCCCCCCCCCCCCCCCCCCCCCCCCCCCCCCCCCCCCCCCCCCCCCCCCCCCCCCCCCCCCCCCCCCCCCCCCCCCCCCCCCCCCCCCCCCCCCCCCCCCCCCCCCCCCCCCCCCCCCCCCCCCCCCCCCCCCCCCCCCCCCCCCCCCCCCCCCCCCCCCCCCCCCCCCCCCCCCCCCCCCCCCCCCCCCCCCCCCCCCCCCCCCCCCCCCCCCCCCCCCCCCCCCCCCCCCCCCCCCCCCCCCCCCCCCCCCCCCCCCCCCCCCCCCCCCCCCCCCCCCCCCCCCCCCCCCCCCCCCCCCCCCCCCCCCCCCCCCCCCCCCCCCCCCCCCCCCCCCCCCCCCCCCCCCCCCCCCCCCCCCCCCCCCCCCCCCCCCCCCCCCCCCCCCCCCCCCCCCCCCCCCCCCCCCCCCCCCCCCCCCCCCCCCCCCCCCCCCCCCCCCCCCCCCCCCCCCCCCCCCCCCCCCCCCCCCCCCCCCCCCCCCCCCCCCCCCCCCCCCCCCCCCCCCCCCCCCCCCCCCCCCCCCCCCCCCCCCCCCCCCCCCCCCCCCCCCCCCCCCCCCCCCCCCCCCCCCCCCCCCCCCCCCCCCCCCCCCCCCCCCCCCCCCCCCCCCCCCCCCCCCCCCCCCCCCCCCCCCCCCCCCCCCCGTGACGCTGGCTCATCTTCGGGCCCGTCAGCGCAGAAGCGTCGGATATGGATTCCCCATAGCATGTATCGTCCAACTGCACCTGCACCAAGACAGTCCTATGTTGCACCTCGTCTGCCTCCTCCACCGCAGAGGCAGCCTCTTCGAGTTGTACCACCCCAAGCTCCTGCTCCCAATCCCAATTATGGTATGTGCTTCAGATGTGGCCGTCCAGGTCACCTTGCCAAAGAGTGCAATTAGAAAAAGAGCCAGCTGGCTCTGCCTTCAACTGGCCATAACAATCAGCCCCATAACAATAATGCCAGACCTTATGGTCGTGGTCAGGCTAATCATGTTGATCTAAATGAAGCTCAAGACCAGCCTGCCACTGTGATGGGTACTCTTCTCGTTAATTCAGTACCAGCTGCTGTTTTATTCGATACTGGAGCATCGCATTCTTTCATATCAGAAGATTTTGCATTCATGCATGGCATTAAATACGAAGAGATGCACATTCCATTAGTGGTAAACACCCCCGCGGGTCAATGTCGAACCACCATGGTTAGACACAATGTCGTCATTGAGATTGAAGGATTAGAGTTCCATGCCTCTCCCATTATTCTGAAGTCTTCCAATATTGACCTCATTCCGGGAATGGATTGGTTGAAAGCACATACGGCTTCTATCATTTGCGCCACTAAAACCGTCCACCTTCTGCACCCTTCAGATGAGATAGTAAGCTACAATGCTCGTCTGGTTCAAAACGCTCAAGCACGACTTTATGTCTTGAATGCGTTGAACGCAGCACCTCTTGAGGGAATTGAAAAGATTCCAGTTGTTCACGACTTCCTAGATGTCTTTCCAGAAGAACTTCCAGGAATACCCCCTGCCCGGGTTGTCGAGTTCGTCATCGACTTGAAACCAGGCACCGTTCCTATTGCCAAACGACCCTACAAGATGCCACCTCATGAACTCCTTGAACTTAAGGAGGAAATCGACAAATCTCTTCGCAAGTGTTTCATTCGTCCAAGTTCCTCTACTTGGGGAGCACCTTCTCTCTTCGTCAACAAGAAGGACGGAACGAACTGAGCTACAATTCAGAACAAATATCCCCTTCCTCGGATCAATGATCTGTATGATCAATTGGCTGGTTCATCGATATTCTCTAAACTTGACTTGAGGTTGGGTTACCACCAGATCCGTGTTCGTGAAGAGGATATTCCAAAGACCGCATTCGTCACTCATTATGGTTCTTACGAGTACACCGTCATGTCATTCGGTTTAACCAATGCTCCAGCTACATTCTCTCGTCTGATGAACTACATATTCATGGATTACCTCGACAATTTCGTCGTAGTCTATCTGGATGATATTCTGGTATATTCGAAGAATAAAGAAGAACATGCTGAACATCTTCGTCTTGTTCTGGAAAAGCTTCGAGAGCATCAACTTTATGCCAAGTATTCCAAGTGTGAATTCTGGCTTCCTGAAGTAACCTACCTTGGGCGTGTCATCTCCAAGGATGGTATTGCTGTCAACCCAGAGCGAGTTCAGGCTATTCTTGACTGGACCCCTCTGAAGACTGTCAAGCAAGTCAGAAGCTTTCTCGGACTAGCCAGTTATTGTCGCCGCTTTGTTGAGAACTTCTCCAAGATCGCCAAGCCACTGACCAATCTGTTACACAAAGGCGTTAAGTTTGATTGGACTGAAAAGTGTCAGGAAAGTTTCCAGGCACTCAAGGACAAGCTGACATCTGCCCCAGTGCTTGCTCCCCCTGATTCTCGCAAGGACTTCGTCATCTATTGCGATGCTTCGCGTCAAGGATTAGGCTGTGTCCTAATGTAAGAGTGCAGGGTGATTACTTATGCCTCCCGTCAAGTGCGTCCTCACGAAGAGAACTACCCAGTTCATGACCTTGAGCTTGCTGCGGTTATCTTTGCACTGAAGCTATGGCGACGGTACCTTCTCGGTAATCGTTGTGAGATCTTCACCGATCATCAGAGTCTGAAGTACCTGTTTACTCAGCCAGATCTGAACCTCCGTCAGCAGCGATGGATGGAAGACATTGCTGACTACAACTGCGGTATATCCTATACCCCTGGCAAGGCTAATGTAATGGCCGATGCCTTGAGCCGCAAGTCTTATTGCAATAACCACATGGTTCATAAAGCTCAACCCCGCCTTTATGAAGAACTTTGCAAGTTCAACCTTCAACTAGTTCCACAGGGTTCTCTGAATAACCTTGTACTGGAACCAACTCTTCTGAAAGCAATTAAGTCTGCTCAAGCCAAAGATGCTCACATTGATTTGATGAAAAAGGATCTTGCCTTAGAGAAATCCAGAGATTTCTCACTTGGTGAAGATGGAACCTTATACTTCAGAGATCGCATTGTAGTACCCCGGTTCGAGCTTATGACAGAGAAGGTGATGAAAGAAGCACATGACACCCCTCTCTCTATTCATCCGGGAAGTACCAAGATGTATCTAGACATCCGTCAGAACTACTGGTGGTCTAAGATGAAGCAAGACATTGCTCGATATATTGAAGAATGTGACGTTTGTCGTCGCGTCAAAGCAGAACATCAGAAACTGGCTGGACTTCTACAACCGCTTCCGATTCCTGAATGGAAGTGGGATAAGATTCAAATGGACTTCGTCACTGGCCTTCCCAAGTCTCAGAAAGGTAACGATGCTATCTTTGTCGTCATCGACCAATTCTCGAAGGTTGCTCACTTTCTGCCAGTCAAGGAGACTATCACTGCTAGTCAATTAGCAAACTTGTATATCTCCAGAATTGTGTCACTCCACGGCATTCCGAAGGAGATCAGTTCAGACCGCGGCAGTATATTCACTTCAAAGTTCTGGGATAGTTTCCAAGAGGCAATGGGAACTCATATTACCTGGAGCACTGCTTATCATCCCCAATCCCAAGGCCAAGTCGAGCGAGTCAATCAAATTCTTGAAGACATGCTTCGAGCTTGTGTTATTTCTTTTGGCAAGAAGTGGGAAGAATCTCTCCCTTATGCGGAGTTCTCTTATAACAATAGCTATCAAGCCAGCTTGAAGATGGCACCCTTTGAAGTGCTATATGGACGTAAGTGCCGAACCCCTCTGAATTGGTCAGAAACTGGGGAACGAACGCTCATTGGTCCAGACATTATTCAACAAGCTGGAGAGCAGGTTCGCATTGTCTGGGATAATCTCAAGGCGGCCCAATCCCGCCAGAAGAGCAACTATGACCGGAAACACTGGGGTTCAACTTATCAACCTGGTGAACAAGCTTATTTGCGTGTCACTCCTTTGAGAGGCACTCATCGGTTCGGAGTCAAGGGCAAGCTAGCTCCGCGCTACATTGGTCCTTTCCGCATTCTCTCCCATCGTGGACTGGTGGCTTATCAATTGGAGTTGCCACCTCAGTTCTCTCACGTCCATGACGTCTTCCACGTGTCACAACTTCGTCGATGCTTCAAGGATCCGGAACGTGAAGTGGATCCGGAATTGATTGAAGTTCAAGATGATCTCACATACAAAGAGCATTCGATCCGCATTCTCGAAGAAGCTGAACGTCGAACCCGCGAGAAGGTTACCAAGTTCCTTAAGGTGCAATGGTCGAATCATACTAAAGATGAAGCCACTTGGGAACGCGAAGATAACCTCCGGGCTGAATACCCCGACCTGTTCCCTTCTACCTCTTAATTCTCGGGACGAGAATTTCTTTTAGAGGAGGAGAGTTGTAACACCCCGGTGTAATGATGCTACTGTAATCCCTGAGATCAAGCTAATCATTTTGCTATAATAGTGCTTAGTCACTTTGATCAATATTCCATTTCAAATTCCAGTTGACTTCAATTTCAAATTCTGAGTGAAATTCAAATTGCTCAAACATGAAAACTAAAATGTTCATCTTGTGCCAAATAATGCATAATTAATATTGGTGGTGAACCAACATTTTTCCAAAGTGTCTAAATGGCCTAGAATAGCTAAAACAGAAAGTTTTTAAAAGAAAAGGCAAAAGTTAAAAAAAGGAAAAGGAAAAGCAAAGGGGTGGGAGAGCCCCTGGCCTTCCCATGGGCCTCGGCCCATCCCAGCAAGCCGGCCCAGCTCCCCGCACCGCGCCCCCTTCCCGTTCCTCGGTCGCGCGCCGCTACAGGGCGCGGTCGCCACCGGACCCCCTCGCCGGCGTCGAGGGGAGGATAAGGCCTCCACGCCCCCGGACGCCTCGAATCCTCCCCCTCACCTACCGCCACTCCCACCACTCCGTCCCCCTGCCTCTCCCTCTCCCCCAGATCCCCTTCTCTCCCCCCTCACCGAGCGCCATCGCCGCTGCCTTCTGTCATCTCCGCGGCCACCGGCGGCCCCGTGCCCGCTGGCCTTGTCCACGGGACTCGCCGCGGTCGGCCACCTCTCCTGGTGCCACAAGGTGGAGACGCGGAGCCCCGCTGCCTCCGCTCGCCATCGTCTGCATCTTCGATCGCCGTCGATCCCCTCCGACTCCGGCGACGCTCACTGCTGCTACTAACTAGTCGCCGGCTTTTCTTAGCCACTAGGTGAGCCTTCCCGTCCCTCTCTTTCCCCGCTAGCTGCCGCTGTCTGGCCGTAGCCGCCGCTCTGCTTGCGCCTGAACACGTCTCCGCCGACGAGCTCGTTGCCGTCATTGTTGTGACGCCCGGATAATTAAGCTACAGTAATCCCCCGCTAATGGTGCCATGTCATCACATTACTGTTGCTAACCCTCACTTGATCCAAATCATGATTCAAATTCAAATTCAAATTTAAGTCCAAAATTCAAAGTTCACAAACATGAAAACTAAAATGTTGATCATGTGACAACTATTCACTTCTTAATATTGGTGGTGAGCCAACATTTTTATAAAGTGGTTAAATGCCTTAACCTATTTAAAATAGTGACCAATACATCATTTAAATCCTTTTCTAATTTATGAAAATCCCAAACTAATTTCAAACACTCCCTAAACTTTTTGCGGCAGTGAGGTATATGGCATACTGCTTTTTTGAGACCAGCCACACATTGTTCCAATATGGGTTATTGTTAAAAGAAAATACAAAAACATAAAAAGAAAACAAAACACAAACAAAAAAATAAAATCAAAAAGGAAATCCCCCCGGGCCACTTGGCCCAGTCGGCCGAAGCAACTCCTCCCACCAGGCCGGCCCATTGCGCCCCCGTTCCCCCCCTCCTCTGTTCACAGAGGAGGCGTGGACAGCACCGATGGCCGCCGCGGCCCCGGCCATCGCCGTGGCGACCATCCGGCGACTACCTCGACGACCTCGGCACTTATAAGACCTACCCCGTCGCCTCCCTCGCGCCACCGAACCCTAACCCCTCTACCCTCGCGCTCCCCCTCCAGATCCGCAGCTCCCGAGCGCTGTCATGGCCGCGCCCTTGCCATAGCCACGGCCACCGGCGTCGACTCGTCCCCGCATCCTGGCCACGAGCTCCGGGGCCCTCGTCTCCGTCGAGCTAGTGCTCTGCTTTGTCTCGGGGAGCAGCGCAACGGCCTCGTCGTCTCCGTCAACGCTCGCGGCCACCGGAACCTCATCGCCTCAATCCCCTGCTCTGCTGCTACTAAGCCGCTCACCGAGCCATCTTGTGCTCCACGGTGAGCTACTCGACGTGTCCCCTCCCCTCTCTCATTCGATCCGTAGCGCTAGCCCCGCCGATTGCCGATCTTTGCTCCGGCCGAAGCTCTCTCCCCGCCGACAAGCTCGAGCTCGAGGCCGCCCCGCCTCTGCCGCTCGGCACTGCGCCTCCCCTGGCCGAGTCCCCGGCGCCCGACCGCGCGCGCCCACCGCGCGTACGCGTGCCTTGCCGCTCGCGTCCCGCGCCACCGCCGCTTCGCCGACGCGCGCACGCCCTGGCCTCGCCTCCGCCCGCTGCCGCGCTCTGCCTCGCGCAGCTCCGCTGCTGCTACTGCATCTGCTGCTAGCCGCTCCTGCTGCGCTGTTGCCGTGCTGCTACTGCTCTTTGCTGTTGCGGCCAATGCTGCCGCCGCCACTGCCTAGCGCCGCCACCACCGCTGCCACTGTCACTCGCACGCTGCGCCCCTGGCCAGCGCCGTGGCCACCGGCGCGCCCGTGTGCGTGCGTGTTTTGTGTGTGTAGAGTGTGGCTGCACTCACCTTTGCTGCTGCTCCTCTGCTGCCCTGCTACAGTAACTGAATGCTGTTACTGTAGCAGTAACTAGCTTTGCTGCTGCTACATTGACTAGCCCTTTGAGCAGTCCCTAAACAGCAGCTAAACGACAGTTAACATGACTAATATTAATATGAGTAGAAAGTATGCATGACAAACTCCATTTTATCCCACTGAACCAAATCCCTTCGATGCCTCGATTAAATTCTATAAAAATCGCAAAATGCTATGTTCAGAGAACAGAATTAACCCCTAGCTACATGCTGTGTGTGTGGTGTGTGGTGTGTGTGTGGCCGGCTTGGCCACGGCCGTGTGTGGCCTGCCCTTGTTAGTGCTAGTTTAGGTTAGTAGTAGTTAATTAGTAGCCTATGTACAGATGGCATGTGGCCCCCACTAGTTTAACTTAGTTTGGGCTAATTAAATGGCACCTATTACACTTACATGTGGGCCACACCTGCTTCTTTGACTAGTCAAATTTGACTTGGTCAATTCGGATTAAACTAAATATAATAATTCCAGAATTTTGTTTAAAACTCTAGAAATTCATAGAAATTAATGCGTAACTTGGATGAAAAAGTTTTATACATGAAAGTTGCTCAGAACAGCGAAACGAATCTGAATGCGCGGCCCGTTCGTCTGCCACGCGTCCCTAGCATAGCGAACATGCAACATTTCCCCTCCGTTCCATTTGTCCGAAAATGCCTAACTCCGGGAAAACTTCCCGGATGTTATCCCCCTTCGTCGGTATCGTGTAGCATCGCGTTAGAACACGCCTAGTGCTGCTTATTGTCATGTCATGCACTTGTTTGCTCTGTATTTATTGTTTCTTCCCCCTCTTCTCTCCGGTAGACCCCGAGACTGCTGCTGATGCCCCTGTGATCGACTACGTCGACGACGACCCTTCTTTCCTTTCAGCGGAGCTTCCAGGCAAGCCCCCCTTTGATCATCCCGATATCGCCCATTCCAGTCTCTCATGTTTGCATTAGATTTTGCTACTGTTATTGATTGCTCCTATTCTGATGCATAGCCTGCTTTTGTATCTGCTATTGTTACCTACCTGCTTATCCTAAACTGCTTAGTATGGGTTGGTTAGTGATCCATCAGTGACCCCCACCTTGTCCTTGTTACCCCTGCTTCATCATCGACGACTCGATCAACGTGATCGATGACCAGAGCCCGACACCTCACATCACATCACGCCCTTTAGTTGCTCGACTCTGCAGAGCTACTATCGAGTGCCGAGGGTGATCCCTCATAACGCACTCCTGATGATAATTTTGTAGGGTAGCTATTCGGTCGTGGTCATCGAGGGTGATTTCCTCTTTCACCATTCCTGATACGGCTCTGTCGTGCAACACCTCAAGTGCGAACCTTGAGGGTGGTCCCTCTTACGTTCACCTTGATGATTACATTGAGTGGAATCCACTGGGGGTGATTCCTCGGGTTTTCTTCCTTGATGTTTTGGACACACGGTGACCTTGACTTTACTTGAGACATTGGTGAAAGCCGGGCGGGCCCGGAGATTACCCGAGGAGTTACGGTGGTGGCTGGCTGTTTAGCGGTATCACCCAGGAGGGGGTGATAGCTCCGGACTTGTCCCGACAGCCGTCACTTCTTTTAATAATGCAGTAACAGGTTTGGGTATTTGTTCTGAATTGGCCTTTGGCCTTTACGCACTAACCACCACGCGAGAATAGTTATGGGCCTCGACGTCGTGGTATCAGCCGAAGCTTTGTCAGACATCCAGTTCAGCATTGCAGCACGGCCTGGTCGGCGCCCCAGTGGAGGTGGCCTGTATCGCCCTGCGCGCAACGATCCGGAGTGCAACGGGCGATGGGCCCAGACCCCGGAGTGCTTAGGATGTAGACCGGCGGGGGCCCCTCTGCTGAGCCTAGGTAGGGCTGCGACGTGTTGATCTTTCGAGGCCGGGCATTGACCCCAGAAAGGTGTGTCCGGCCAGAGTGATCGAGCGTGTTGGGTAACGTGGTGCACCCCTGCAGGGAAGATATATATTCGAATACCGTGTCCACGGTAATGGACGTTCAGACTTGTATCCTGATCTTATACAACTAGAAATGGATACTTGATATGTGATGGATATGTGGCTCCGAGATTGCTTTCTCGCAGGGAGTCGAGGAAGGATCTCTGGGCGTTAATGCTACAACATGTTTGTTAAATATAAACTGCTATTCTTTACTCTTCTACATGCTGCAAGATGCTTGGAGCTGCTTGAAGACGCTAGTCTTCGATAGGCTAGGCCTTCCCCTCTATTCTGGCATTCTGCAGTTCAGTCCACAGATACAACCCTTCCATTTGATACCAATGCGTACTTAGCATAGATCTGATGCTTGCGAGTACTTTGGATGAGTACTCACGGTTGCTTTGCTACCCCTTTTCCCCCTTCCTTCTTCTTTCCGGTTGATGCAACCAGATGGTGGATCCCTGGAGTCAGATGCCACTGCCAACTGATGCTACTACGTGGAGACCGCCGACGACCAGGAGTAGTTAGGAGGTCCCAGGCAGGAGGCCTTGCCTCTTCGATCGTTGTTACTTTTGTGTTTGCCTTCTTAAGGCATCCTTGTTTAACTTATGTCTGTACTCAGATATTGTTGCTTCCGCTGACGCTTGTGTTTTGAGCTATGTATTCGAGCCCTCGAGGCCCCTGGCTTGTAATATAAAGCTTGTATTATTTCTATCTGTGTCTAGAGTTGTGTTGTGATATCTTCCCGAGAGTCCCTGATCTTGATCGTACACATTTGTGTGTATGATTAGTGTACGGTCGAATCGGGGCCGTCACAACTGTGGCCATTGACACGCTCGCCCGAGCTCACCGTTGTGCTCCTGGGGTTCCTAGGAGCCCAACGCGCACGCGCACGCTCCCTCCCGTGCCTCCTAGCGCCGTCCCCGATGAGCGCCCGAATGCATCGCCGCGGAGCTCGCCGCCGGCAAGGCTCCGGTGACCATTTGGTCACGGGCTCAAGCCCGTTGCACTCCCCACACCGCGTAGAAACTCCCAAGCCTCTCTGTTTGCTCGCTAGCGCGCCGTAACTCCATTTTCGTCGAGCACCCATGCACGCCGCCGCCTCTGCAGCTCGCCGGCGCCGATTCCGGCCAAGTCCGGCGATGCTACGGCCACCACTGGACGCGGCGCTGAGAGCTCATTCGAATGAGCCTAGCCCCGCTCCTCCCCGAGCCCTGTACGCATTTTCCGGCGAGATCTGAGCCGCGTCGCCGCATTTGGCGTCGCCGGCATTGAGCCGCCGGCCACCGCCAACGTGGCACACCTGGGGCCACCCCTGGGTCACTGCCAGCGGGCCCCGCAGGCCCCGTTGACTGGGTTGACCCAGACAACGTGCTGACTGGGCGTCTCTGTGACGCTGACGTGCGGGCCCCACCGCTTAATCCTCTAATTAAAATGTTTTCATAATTAAAACTAATTAATTTAGTTAATTAGTCCATGACAGGTGGGGCCTTCCTGCTAAATAACTCTGTTTTAGTTAGTTTAAACTTCTGTTAGTCCACTGTCTATGATAGGTGGGACCTACTGGTCAGTTTGACCAGTCAGCCAGTCTGTTGACCTGCTGATGTCATGCTGACACTCTGCTGACATCATAATTCCATTTCTGTTAATTTAAATAATTTTTGGAAATGCTAAACTCTTTAGAAATTCATAGTAAATAAACCGTAACTCGGATGAAAATGTTTTCTACATGAAAGTTGCTCAGAAAAATCTAACGAATCCGGATACGCGTTCCGTTTACCTGTCAGATGCCTCTAACTATCTGAACATGGAACATTCCCCCTCGGGTCATCTGTCTGACACAGGTCCGGAACCGGGAAAACATTCCCGGTGAATTCCCCCTTCACCTACATCGTGTAGCCATACGTTAGGTCACACCCGGCACATCATATTGCCATGTTATGCTTTGTGATGCTATGTTTGCTTTATATTTATAGTTTCTTCCCCCTCTTCTCTCCGGTAGACCCCGAGACCGATGTTGCCCCTGTGATCGACTACGTCGACGACGACACTTCTTCCTTTTCAGCAGAGCTTCCAGGAAAGCCCCCCCTTTGATCATCCCGATATCTCCCATTCCATTCTCTCATGCTTGCATTAGATTTTGCTACTGTTATTGGTTGCTCCTATTCTGATGCATAGCCTGCTTTTGTAACCTGCTCATTGTACCTTACCTGCTTATCCTAAACTGCTTAGTATAGGTTGGTTAGTGATCCATCAGTGACCCCCACCTTGTCCTTGTTGCCCCTGCTTCATCATCGATGACTCAATCAACGTGATCGACGACCAGAGCCCGACACCTCACATCACATCACGCCCCTTTTGTTGCTCGACTCTGCAGAGTTACCATCGAGTGCCGAGGGTGGAACCTCATACATCACTCCTGATGAGATTTCTGTAGTGTAGCTATTCGGTCGTGGTCATCGAGGGTGATTTCCTCCTTAACCACTTCCGATACGACTCCGTCGTGCAACCCCTCAAGTGTGAACCTCGAGGGTGGTTCCTCTTACGTTCACCTTGATGATTACATCGAGTGGAATTCACCGGGGGTGATTCCTCGGGTTTTCCCCTTGATGTTTGGACACACGGATACTTGGACTTTACAACTGTTACTTGGAAAGGCGGGTCGACCCTGAGGGGTACCCGCGAGTGATGTGGAGACGGGTTGACCTGGAAGGTGCCCACGAGATACTTACGAGGTGTGGCCGGGCATTCTTAGCCCTTGCCGCAAGTCCTCGAGACGGGGCGACGGGGTCACATCGATCATGAGTCTCTGCTCGTTACCGCGTGCTCCTAATCCACTATGATTTGGATATTTGATCTGAGGGGCCTCTGGCCTGATAGCACTAACCATCACGTGGGCATAGTATGGGTGTTCTGCGTCGTATGCATCAGCCGAAGCTTAATAGACGTCAGCGACTGAGCGGCGCGCGCCGGGTTGGACTGGTAAGCACCTGCCTTTTTGAGGAGGTAGCTAGGTCTACTCACCGGCCGCCCTCGCAACGTGCAGGAGTTCCCGGGGAGATGGCCCAAGACCCCTGGGGACATAGGTTTAGTCCGGCGTGCTGACCTCTCTATTAAGCCTAGGTCAGGTTGCGGCGTATTGTTTGGCCGAGGCCGGGCATGACCCAGGAAAGTGTGTCCGGCCGGTGTTAATCGAGCGTGGTGGGTAAGTTGGAGTTGTATCCCGATCGATACAACTAGAACTGGATACTTGAGGTGATAACTGGATAGTATGGCTCTGGGATTGCTTTCTCGCAGGGAGTCGAGAAAGGATCTCTGGCCGAGGTTGATAACACTACTACTACTTTACTTTATGCTATTTTGTACTCTTCTGAATGCTGCAAGATGCTTGGAGCTGCTTGAAGATGCTAGTCTTCGATAGGCTAGGCTTTCCCCTTCTCTTCTGGCATTCTGCAGTCCAGTCCACAGATACAGCCCATTTCTTTTATATCGATGCATATGTAGTGTAGATCCTTGCTTGCGAGTACTTTGGATGAGTACTGACGGTTGCTTTGCTCCCCCTTTTCCCCCTTTCTTCTTCTTTCCGGTTGATGCAACCAGATGTCGGAGCCCAGGAGCCAGATGCCACCGTCTATGCCTACTACTACGTGGAGACCGCCAACGACCAGGAGTAGTTAGGAGGCTCCTAGGCAGGAGGCCTTGCCTTTTCGATCGTAGATGCTTTTGTGTTGGCCTTCTTAAGGCAAACTTGTCTAACTTATGTCTGTACTCAGATATTGTTGCTTCCGCTGACTCTTGTGTATTCGAGCTTATGTATTCAAGCCCTCGAGGCCCCTGGCTTGTAATATAAAGCTTGTATTATTTTAATTTGTGTCTAGAGTTGTGTTGTGATATCTTCCCGTGAGTCCTTGATCTTGATCGTACACATTTGCGTGTATGATTAGTGTACGATTGAATCGAGGGCGTCACATCACGCATCATCGGAGAGGCACCAATGAGGATGATGAACCCCTCCGTGATGGTGTCTAGATTGGATTTGGTGGTTCTGGAACTTGCGACGGCTGGAATTGATTTTCATCGACTCCCCTAGGGTTTCTGGAATATTGGGGTATTTATAGAGCAAAGAGGCGGTGCGGGAGGCCACCGAGGTGGGCACAACCAACCAGGGCGCGCCTGGGCCCCCAGGCGCGCCCAGGTGGGTTGTGCCCCCCTCGGGGCACCCCTCTGGTACTTCTTCGGCCCATCTTGTGTCTTCTGGTCCCAAAAATTCTCCAAAAAGTTTCGCTGCGTTGGGACTCCGTTTGGTATTGATTTTCTGCGAAGCAAAAAATAGCAACTGGCACTGGGCACTATGTCAATAGGTTAGTCCCAAAAAATGATATAAAGTTGCTATAAAATGATTGTAAAACATCCAAGAATGATAATATAACAGCATAGAACAATCAAAAATTATAGATACGTTGGAGACGTATCAGCATCCCCAAGCTTAATTCCTGCTCGTCCTCGAGTAGGTAAATGATAAAAACAGAATTATTGATGTGGAATGCTGCCTAACATGTTCATCACATATTCTTTTCTTTGTAGCATGGACATTTGGACTTTTATATGGTTCAAAGCAATAGTCTAGTTTTGACATGAAGATTTCAATACTCAAGTATATCAACAAGCAACCATGTCTTTCAAAATATCAACACTAAAGCAAGTTATCCCTAGCCCATTATGCTCAATCATTGATCCATTCATGAAACACACTCGCATATTAGCTACACCCAATCCTCAAGTACGATCATAGTGCCCCTTAGTTGGTGCTTTATAAGAGAAGATGGAGACTCAAGTAAAAATAATAATTGCATAAAGTAAAAGAAAGGCCAGAGCTCAAAGCGAAAAAGATAGAGATAAAAACATTTTGGGTGACATGCTTTTCCTATCAACGAAAATGATCGCGTAGTTCCCAATACTTTCCATGCTAGATATATCATAGCCAGTTCCCAAACAGAAAATAAAGTGTATTCCTTTTTCCACCATACTTTCACTTTCCATGGCTAGCCGTATCCACAGGTGCCTTCCATACCAACACTTTCCAAGGAATTTATTATTTGACAACATAAAGTAAATTCATTTTTCATTTCAGGACTGGGCATCCCTAATACCTTTGTCGTACTCTCGTGCAATGACAAGTGAATAAACACTCATCTTAAGAATAACACATCTAGCATGGAAAAATATCAGCCACCCCCTACCGTTTCATGAGCGGTACGAGCACACAAAAGAGAAATTTATTTTGAAAATTAGAGATGACACATACAAATTGGCTTACAACGGCAAAAGAATACCGCATATAGGTAGGTATAGTGGACTCATATGGCAAAACTGGTTTAAGGATTTCAGATGCACAAGTAGTGATCATACTTAGTGCAAATGAAGGCTAGCAAAAGATTGAGAAGCATCCAACGAAGAAACGAAAAATCTCATAAATGAGCATTAAGCATAACTAACATCGAATAATGCACCACAAGTAGGATGTAATTTCATTGCATAACTATTGACTTTTGTGCTTGCATAGGGAATCACAAACCTTAACACCAATATTCTTACTAAAGCATAATTACTCATCAACATGACTCACATATTATATCATCATATCGCAAAACTATTACAAGGAATCAAGTTTATTTTGTCCAATGATCTTCATGAAAGTTTTTATTATATCCCTCTTGAATATCTATCACTTTGGGACTAGTTTCATATGTTGCTTTTGATAGCTCAAACAAATCTAAGTGAAGAACATGAGCATAAAGGTTTCTTCTATCAAAATAATTTAAGTGAAGCAAGAGAGAATTTATTAAAAAATTACTAACTCTCAAATAAATCTAAGTGAAGCATGAGAGCATTTCTTCAAAAATACTAAAGCACACCGTGCTCAAAAAGATATAAGTGAAGCACTGGAGCCCCCCCCCCCCCCCCCCCCCCCCCCCCCCCCCCCCCCCCCCCCCCCCCCCCCCCCCCCCCCCCCCCCCCCCCCCCCCCCCCCCCCCCCCCCCCCCCCCCCCCCCCCCCCCCCCCCCCCCCCCCCCCCCCCCCCCCCCCCCCCCCCCCCCCCCCCCCCCCCCCCCCCCCCCCCCCCCCCCCCCCCCCCCCCCCCCCCCCCCCCCCCCCCCCCCCCCCCCCCCCCCCCCCCCCCCCCCCCCCCCCCCCCCCCCCCCCCCCCCCCCCCCCCCCCCCCCCCCCCCCCCCCCCCCCCCCCCCCCCCCCCCCCCCCCCCCCCCCCCCCCCCCCCCCCCCCCCCCCCCCCCCCCCCCCCCCCCCCCCCCCCCCCCCCCCCCCCCCCCCCCCCCCCCCCCCCCCCCCCCCCCCCCCCCCCCCCCCCCCCCCCCCTTACGAGCATCAGTTGCAATGTCTTCTTCAGCATAACGTGACAAGTCCAGAAATTCCCGTTGATAAGCATCTACAGTCTTGTTGCCTTGGGTGAGGTTGCGGAACTCTCGCTTCTTCCTGTCCATGGTTCCCTGAGGAATGAAACGGGCACGGAAGGCAGCTTGGAAATCCGGCCAAGTAATGACCGTTCCAGCAGGTAGGGTACGCCTGTGGCTGTCCCACCATTGAGCAGCAGGACCCTTCAGAAAGAAAGATGCGAAGGTGACATAGCTGGCAGGGGCAACACTAGCAGACTCCATTTCATATGTGATGTCGCGGAGCCAGTCATCAGCATCAAGGGGTTGAGTTGAGCTGCGGTAGATAGATGGGTTGAGGCGCATGAAGTCCTGCAGAGTTACTCGGGTTGGATGTTGATTCATGTTCGGACGAGGAAACTGAGCCATCATTCCTTCCATGAACTGGCGAGTTAACTCAAACTGTTGCCTCATTCCAGTAAAGAATTCAGGCGGTGGTGGGTCGTTGGCACCACAGCCACGACCAGCGGGTCTAACCATCCTGCTAACATGTAACAGGGGTAGTTCAGCATTGAGCATTTGCAAAGATAAGGATCATTCATGATGAAAACATGCATAATGAAGGAGGTACGATGGATTCCACTCCGTAGTCAACACGACAGGGTGTGCACTACTCAAAAAGCTATTCTAAGGAATAACTATGGCTTCATCCAACTTCGGGGTGAATGTGGTCACGGGATCCTAATGTTAGTAAATTCATTTAACCCGAGTAGAAGAGAGTTCAGAGTCCCAGAGTATAGACGAGGAGTAAAAGATCCTAATACCACCCAATGCCCCCCCCCCCCCCCCCCCCCCCCCCCCCCCCCCCCCCCCCCCCCCCCCCCCCCCCCCCCCCCCCCCCCCCCCCCCCCCCCCCCCCCCCCCCCCCCCCCCCCCCCCCCCCCCCCCCCCCCCCCCCCCCCCCCCCCCCCCCCCCCCCCCCCCCCCCCCCCCCCCCCCCCCCCCCCCCCCCCCCCCCCCCCCCCCCCCCCCCCCCCCCCCCCCCCCCCCCCCCCCCCCCCCCCCCCCCCCCCCCCCCCCCCCCCCCCCCCCCCCCCCCCCCCCCCCCCCCCCCCCCCCCCCCCCCCCCCCCCCCCCCCCCCCCCCCCCCCCCCCCCCCCCCCCCCCCCCCCCCCCCCCCCCCCCCCCCCCCCCCCCCCCCCCCCCCCCCCCCCCCCCCCCCCCCCCCCCCCCCCCCCCCCCCCCCCCCCCCCCCCCCCCCCCCCCCCCCCCCCCCCCCCCCCCCCCCCCCCCCCCCCCCCCCCCCCCCCCCCCCCCCCCCCCCCCCCCCCCCCCCCCCCCCCCCCCCCCCCCCCCCCCCCCCCCCCCCCCCCCCCCCCCCCCCCCCCCCCCCCCCCCCCCCCCCCCCCCCCCCCCCCCCCCCCCCCCCCCCCCCCCCCCCCCCCCCCCCCCCCCCCCCCCCCCCCCCCCCCCCCCCCCCCCCCCCCCCCCCCCCCCCCCCCCCCCCCCCCCCCCCCCCCCCCCCCCCCCCCCCCCCCCCCCCCCCCCCCCCCCCCCCCCCCCCCCCCCCCCCCCCCCCCCCCCCCCCCCCCCCCCCCCCCCCCCCCCCCCCCCCCCCCCCCCCCCCCCCCCCCCCCCCCCCCCCCCCCCCCCCCCCCAAGGATCTCTGGCCGAGGTTGATAACACTACTACTACTTTACTTTATGCTATTCTGTACTCTTCTGAATGCTGCAAGATGCTTGGAGCTGCTTGAAGATGCTAGTCTTCGATAGGCTAGGCTTTCCCCTTCTCTTCTGGCATTCTACAGTCCAGTCCACAGGTACAACCCATTTCTTTGATACCGATGCATATGTAGTGTAGATCCTTGCTTGCGAGTACTTTGGATGAGTACTCACAGTTGCTTTGCTCCCCCTTTTCCCCCTTTCTTCTTCTTTCCGGTTGATGCAACCAGATGTCGGAGCCCAGGAGTCAGATGCCACCGTCGAAGCCTACTACTACGTGGAGACCGCCGACGACCAGGAGTAGTTAGGAGGCTCCCAGGCAGGAGGCCTTGCCTTTTCGATCGTAGATGCTTTTGTGCTGGCCTTCTTAAGGCAAACTTTTCTAACTTATGTATGTACTCAGATATTGTTGCTTCCGCTGACTCTTGTGTATTCGAGCTTTTGTATTCGAGCCCTCGAGGCCCCTGGCTTGTAATATAAAGCTTGTATTATTTTAATTTGTGTCTAGAGTTGTGTTGTGATATATTCCCGTGAGTCCTTGATCTTGATCGTACACATTTGCGTGTATGATTAGTGTACAATTGAATCGGGGGCGTCACAAGTTGGTATCAGAGCCGACTACCTGTAGGTAGCCCCCTTTCCAACTCCTTGGCCGAGGTCGAGTCTAGTCACTACAAAAACTTTTTCTAACATGGCTGTGTGTCTTACGGGCCCACGTCGCCATTGGGTGGTATTAGGATGTTTTATTCCTCGTCTATACTCTGGGACTCTGATCTCTCTTCCATTCGGGTTAAACGAATTTACTAACTCTAACATTAGGATCCTGTGACCACATTCACCCCAAAGTTGGATAAGCCATAGTTATTCCTTAGATTAGTATTCTAAATAGTACACACACTGTCGTGTTGACTACTATGTGGTATCCTTCGTACCTCTTTCATTATGCATGTTTCATCATGAATGATCCTTGTCTTTGCAAATGCTCAATGCTGAACTACCCCCTGTTACATGTTAGCAGGATGGTTAGACCCGCTGGTCGTGGCCGTGGTGCCAACGATCCACCACCGCCCGAATTCTTTGCTGGAATGATGCAACAATTTGAGCTGAACCGCCAGTTCATGGAAGGAATGATGGCTCAGTTTCCTCGTCCGAACATGAATCAACAGCCAACCCTAGTAACTCTGCAGGACTTCATGCGCCTCAACCCAACTATTTACCGTAGCTCAACTCAGCCCCTTGATGCCGATGACTGGCTCCACGACATCACGTATGAAATGGAGTCTGCTAGTGTGTCCCTTGCTAGCTATGTCACATTTGCATCATTTTTTCTGAAGGGTCCCGCTGCTCAACGGTGGGACAGCCACAGGCGTACCCTACCTGCTGGAACGGTCATCACTTGGCCGGATTTCCAAGCTGCTTTCCGTGCCCGCTTCATTCCTCAAGGGATCATGGACAAGAAGAAGCGCAAGTTCCGCAGCCTCACCCAAGGCAACAAGTCTGTAGATGCTTATCAGCAGAAATTCTTGGACTTGTCCCGTTACGCTGAAGAAGACATTGCTACTGATGCTCATAAGCAAGAGAAGTTCCGTGACGGACTTCACCCTGATATCAAGCTAGCGCTCCTGGTGCATGACTTTGCTGATTTCGCCACCATAGTGAACAAGGCTATTCAGGTTGAGACTGGTCTTCAGGAACACCACGGATCCCTCAGGCGCAGCCGTGACGCTGGCTCATCTTCGGGCCCGTCAGCGCAGAAGCGTCGGATATGGATTCCCCATAGCATGTATCGTCCAACTGCACCTGCACCAAGACAGTCCTATGCTGCACCTCGTCTGCCTCCTCCACCGCAGAGGCAGCCTCTTCGAGTTGTACCACCCCAAGCTCCTGCTCCCAATCCCAATGATGGTCTGTGCTTCAGATGTGGCCGTCCAGGTCACCTTGCCAAAGAGTGCAATCAGAAAAAGAGCCAGCTGGCTCTGCCTTCAACTGGCCGTAACAATCAGCCCCATAACAACAATGCCAGACCTTATGGTCGTGGTCAGGCTAATCATGTTGATCTGAATGAAGCTCAAGACCAGCCTGCCACTGTGATGGGTACTCTTCTCGTTAATTCAGTACCGGCTTCTGTTTTATTCGATTCAGGAGCATCGCATTCATTCATGTCAGAAAATTTTGCATACGCACACGACATTCGATGCGAGCCCATGAACACTCCGATAGTGGTACGCACCCCTGCGGGTCAGTGTCAAACTACCATGATTGGTCGCGACGTTCCCGTTGAGATTGAAGGGTTGGAATTCCTTGTTTCTCCCATTACTCTGGAGTCTTCCAACATTGACCTCATTCTGGGAATGGAATGGTTGAAAGCACATACCGCTTCTATCGTTTGTGCCACCAAAGTCGTTCATCTCCTACATCCTTCCGATGAGATAGTAAGCTACCATGCTCAGATTGTTCAAAACGCTGAAGCACGACTTTATGCTTTGAATGCATTGAACGCAGGACCTCTTGAGGGAATTGAAAAGATTCCAGTCATTCGCGACTTCCAAGACGTATTTCCAGAAGAACTTCCAGGAATACCCCCTGCCCTGGCTGTCGAGTTCGTCATCGACTTGAAACCAGGCACCGTTCCTATCGCCAAACGACCCTACAAGATGCCGCCTCATGAGCTCCTTGAACTTAAGGAGGAAATCGACAAATCTCTTCGCAAGGGTTTCATTCGTCCAAGTTCCTCTGCTTGGGGAGCACCTTCTCTCTTCGTCAAGAAGAAGGACGGAACGAACCGTTTGGTCCAAGACTACCGTCCTATCAACCAGGCTACAATTCAGAACAAATATCCCCTTCCTCGGATCAATGATCTGTGTGATCAACTGGCTGGTTCATCGATATTCTCTAAACTCGACTTGAGGTTGGGTTACCACCAGATCCGTGTTCGTGAAGAGGATATTCCAAAGACGGCATTCGTCACTCGTTATGGTTCTTACGAGTACACCGTCATGTCTTTTGGCTTGACCAATGCTCCAGCCACATTCTCCCGTCTGATGAACTACATATTCATGGATTACCTCGACAAGTTCGTCGTAGTCTATCTGGATGATATCCTGGTATATTCGAAGAACAAAGAAGAACATGCTGAACATCTTCGTCTTGTTCTGGAAAAGCTTCAAGAGCATCAACTTTATGCCAAGTATTCCAAGTGTGAATTCTGGTTACCAAAAGTCACCTACCTTGGTCATGTCATCTCCAAGGATGGTATTGCCGTCAACCCAGAGCGCGTTCAGGCTATTCTTGACTGGACCCCTCCGAAGACTGTCAAGCAAGTCAGAAGCTTTCTCGGACTAGCCAGCTATTGTCGCCGCTTTGTCGAGAACTTCTCCAAGATCGCCAAGCCACTGACCAATCTGCTACATAAAGGCGTTAAGTTTGATTGGACTGAAAAATGTCAGGAAAGTTTCCAGACACTCAAGGACAAGCTAACTTCTGCCCCAGTGCTTGCTCCTCCTGATTCTTGAAAGGACTTTGTCATCTATTGTGACGCTTCACGTCAAGGATTAGGCTGTGTCCTAATGCAAGAGTGCAGGGTGATTGCTTATGCCTCCCGTCAAGTGCGTCCTCATGAAGAGAACTACCCAGTTCATGACCTCGAGCTTGCTGCGGTTATCTTTGCACTGAGGCTATGGAGACAGTACCTTCTCGGTAATCGTTGCGAGATCTTCACCGATCATCAGAGTCTGAAGTACCTTTTTACTCAGCCAGATCTGAACCTCCGTCAGCAGCGATGGATGGAAGCTATTGCTGACTACAACTGCGGTATATCCTATACCCCTGGCAAGGCTAATGTGATGGCCGATGCCCTGAGCCGTAAGTCTTATTGCAACAATCACATGGTTTTCAAAGCTCAAGCCCGCCTTTATGAAGAGCTATGCAAGCTGAACCTACAACTAGTTCCACAGGGTTCTCTGAATAACCTTGTCCTGGAACCAACTCTTCTGAAAGCAATTAAGTCTGCTCAAGCCAAAGATGCTCACGTTGATTTGATGAAAAATGATCTTGCCTTAGAGAAATCCAGAGATTTCTCACTTGGTGAAGATGGAACCTTATACTTCAGAGATCGCATTGTTGTACCCCGGTTCGAGCTTATGACAGAGAAGGTGATGAAAGAAGCGCATGACACCCCTCTCTCTATTCATCCGGGAAGTACCAAGATGTATCTAGACATCCGTCAGAAGTACTGGTGGTCTAAGATGAAGCAAGACATTGCTCGATATATTGAAGAATGTGACGTTTGCCGTCGCGTCAAAGCAGAACATCAGAAACCGGCTGGACTTCTACAACCGCTTCCGATTCCTGAATGGAAGTGGGATAAGATCCAAATGGACTTCGTCACTGGCCTTCCCAAGTCTCAGAAAGGTAACGATGCTATCTTTGTCGTCATCGACCAATTCTTGAAGGTTGCTCACTTTCTGCCAGTCAAGGAGACAATCACTGCTAGTCAATTAGCAAACTTGTATATCTCCAGAATTGTGTCACTCCACGGCATTCCGAAGGAGATCAGTTCAGACCGCGGCAGTATATTCACTTCGAAGTTCTGGGATAGTTTCCAAGAGGTAATGGGAACTCATATTACCTGGAGCACTGCTTATCATCCCCAATCCCAAGGCCAAGTCGAGCGAGTCAATCAAATTCTTGAAGACATGCTTTGAGCTTGTGTTATTTCTTTTGGCAAGAAGTGGGAAGAATCTCTCCCTTATGCGGAGTTCTCTTATAACAACAGCTATCAAGCCAGCTTGAAGATGGCACCCTTTGAAGTGCTTTATGGACGTAAATGCCGAACCCCTCTGAATTGGTCAGAAACTGGGGAACGGACGCTCATTGGTCCAGACATTATTCAACAAGCTGAAGAGCAGGTTCACATTGTCCGGGATAATCTCAAGGCGGCCCAGTCCCGCCAGAAGAGCAACTATGACCGGAAACACTGGGGTTCAACTTATCAACCTGGTGAACAAGCTTATTTGCGTGTCACTCCTTTGAGAGGCACTCATCGGTTCGGAGTCAAGGGCAAGCTAGCTCCGCGCTACATTGGTCCTTTCCGCATTCTCTCCCATCGTGGACTGGTGGCTTATCAACTGGAGTTGCCACCTCAGTTCTCTCACGTCCATGACGTCTTCCATGTGTCGCAACTTCGTCGTTGCTTCAAGGACCCGGAACGTGAAGTGGATCCGGAATTGATTGAAGTGCAAGATGATCTCACTTATAAAGAGCATCCAATCCGCATTCTTGAAGAAGCTAAACGTCGAACCCGCCAGAAGGTTACCAAGTTTCTCAAGGTGCAATGGTCGAATCATACTAAAGATGAAGCCACTTGGGAACGCGAAGATAACCTCCGGGCTGAATACCCCGATCTTTTCCCTTCTACCTCTTAATTCTCGGGACGAGAATTTCTTTTAGAGGAGGAGAGTTGTAACACCCCGGTGTAATGATGCTACAGTAATCCCTGAGATCAAGCTAATCATTTTGCTATAACAGTGCTTGGTCACTTTGATCAATATTCCATTTCAAATTCCAGTTGAATTCAATTTGAATTTATGTGTGAAATTCAAAAATGCTCAGACATGAAAACTAAAATGTTCATCATGTGGAACATATTCTTCTGGTAATATTGGTGGTGAACCAACATTTTTGCAAAATGTCTAAGTGGCCTAAAATAGCTAAAACAGAAAAGCTTTAAAAAAAGAAAAAGGGAAAGCAGGAGAAAAGAAGAAGGAGAAGCCCCCTGCCTCCATGGGCCTTAGCCCATTGCGCTGACCGGCCCACCTAACCCCCCTGTCCCCCTGGACCCCAACCAGCCTGGCCGGCCCAGCTCCCCGCACCGCACCCCCCTTCCTGTTCCTCGGTCGCGCGCCGCTACAGGGCACAGTCGCCACCGAACCCACCTCGCCGGCGCCGCCCCGAGGGGATAAGGGCGACGCCTCGGGCGCCTCTCCCACTCACCTCACCACTTGCCCCGCTCCGCCTCTCCCTCTCCCCACCAGATTCCTCCTCGCCTCCCCCTTCGTTCCCCGTCCACCTTCGAGCGCAGTCGCCGCCCCCCCCCCCCCCCCCCCCCCCCCCCCCCCCCCCCCCCCCCCCCCCCCCCCCCCCCCCCCCCCCCCCCCCCCCCCCCCCCCCCCCCCCCCCCCCCCCCCCCCCCCCCCCCCCCCCCCCCCCCCCCCCCCCCCCCCCCCCCCCCCCCCCCCCCCCCCCCCCCCCCCCCCCCCCCCCCCCCCCCCCCCCCCCCCCCCCCCCCCCCCCCCCCCCCCCCCCCCCCCCCCCCCCCCCCCCCCCCCCCCCCCCCCCCCCCCCCCCCCCCCCCCCCCCCCCCCCCCCCCCCCCCCCCCCCCCCCCCCCCCCCCCCCCCCCCCCCCCCCCCCCCCCCCCCCCCCCCCCCCCCCCCCCCCCCCCCCCCCCCCCCCCCCCCCCCCCCCCCCCCCCCCCCCCCCCCCCCCCCCCCCCCCCCCCCCCCCCCCCCCCCCCCCCCCCCCCCCCCCCCCCCCCCCCCCCCCCCCCCCCCCCCCCCCCCCCCCCCCCCCCCCCCCCCCCCCCCCCCCCCCCCCCCCCCCCCCCCCCCCCCAAGCTGTTGCGATCCCCTATATTTGTGGGTTATCTGTCACACCCTAGCTAGTCATGCATTAGAGTGTTGCATCATGTTTACTCTTTCATCAGAAACTTGAAATGGGGATGACAGAACCCCCAGTCCCCTCTGAAACCAACTAGGGTTTACTAAAATAATTTTCAATGAACCTGAAATGCCCTTCTAAAATGCCCATCATTTTTGTCTTGGTTCAGAACCTCTGCAAAAGTGGTGCACATTTTCCTAGGCCATCCTAGGGTTTTTGAATTAAATCATAACTATTTGAATTTGGGCATTTAAAATTATATAAAATATTTAAATGCTCAAATATCTCCAAACTAAAATGTTTCATGTTGGAAATAATCCAACTATGGACCAGGAGTAGTTTGGTGAATTTTGGAGTTGCCTAGGTATTTTAATTAATTCAACAAATTTGCAGAAGTATTAAATAAAACAGAAAACAGAAAATAAATAAAAGGGGAAGGACTTATCTGTGCGGCCCAGCCAGCCGACCGGCCCAGCCAGCGACCCCTAGCTAGTCATGCATTAGAGTGTTGCATCATGTTTACTCTTTCATCAGAAACTTGAAATGGGGATGACAGAACCCCCAGTTCCCTCTGAAACCAACTAGGGTTACTAAAATAATTTTTCAATGAACCTGAAATGCCCTTCTAAAATGTCCATCATTTTAGCCTTGGTTCAGAACCTCTGACAAAAGTGGTGCACATTTTTCTAGGCCATCATAGGGTCTTTGAATTAAATCATAGATATCTGAATTTGGGCATTTAAAATAATATAAAATATTTAAATGCTCAAATATCTCCACCCCCCCCCCCCCCCCCCCCCCCCCCCCCCCCCCCCCCCCCCCCCCCCCCCCCCCCCCCCCCCCCCCCCCCCCCCCCCCCCCCCCCCCCCCCCCCCCCCCCCCCCCCCCCCCCCCCCCCCCCCCCCCCCCCCCCCCCCCCCCCCCCCCCCCCCCCCCCCCCCCCCCCCCCCCCCCCCCCCCCCCCCCCCCCCCCCCCCCCCCCCCCCCCCCCCCCCCCCCCCCCCCCCCCCCCCCCCCCCCCCCCCCCCCCCCCCCCCCCCCCCCCCCCCCCCCCCCCCCCCCCCCCCCCCCCCCCCCCCCCCCCCCCCCCCCCCCCCCCCCCCCCCCCCCCCCCCCCCCCCCCCCCCCCCCCCCCCCCCCCCCCCCCCCCCCCCCCCCCCCCCCCCCCCCCCCCCCCCCCCCCCCCCCCCCCCCCCCCCCCCCCCCCCCCCCCCCCCCCCCCCCCCCCCCCCCCCCCCCCCCCCCCCCCCCCCCCCCCCCCCCCCCCCCCCCCCCCCCCCCCCCCCCCCCCCCCCCCCCCCCCCCCCCCCCCCCCCCCCCCCCCCCCCCCCCCCCCCCCCCCCCCCCCCCCCCCCCCCCCCCCCCCCCCCCCCCCCTCGTTGACCCTGATTAACTTGGTCAAGGGGGCCCCTGGGACCCACCTGTCGGCGACCCAGGGGGTGGCCCCGGCCGGCCATGTCGGCAGGGCGCCGGAGAGGGGCTCCAGCGAGCCTAAAGCATGGTGGCGGGCACGGGCTAGCAGCGGGTTTCGCCCTCCGGCGACCATTTGGCGCGCAGAAGGGCTCGTTTGAACATGCGGGGGGGGGAGGCGTCGGATGGTGGTCGGGGCAGTCGCCGGGGAGGCCAGAGTTGGCCCGAGCAGCGACGGGGAGCGGCGGTGGTGCTCGGGCGCGATGGCGAACGGCGATGGGGGCCATTTGGCACGCGGCTAGTCGGGAACGGACGCAGGCCGCGCCGCGCGTCGACTGGTGGCGGGACTTTGGCCGGGGACAGCCAGAGTCGATGGCGGCGATGGACGAGGCGGCGACCGGAGTCGGGCATGGTCGAAGCGGTGGCTAGGGGGCACGAAAGACGACGGGGCTAGGCGCGCTGGGACCCTGGAGACGTATTGAGCATGACGACGCGGTCGGACGTGTGCCGCGTGTGCGGTGGCCACGACAGCGAGCTCGACCGCGGTGGCAGGAGTGTGAGCGCGTCAGGGCCGAGCTATGTGGTGTGAGCGAGCTAAAGGGGGAGGAGAAGGAGGGTCAGGGGCTCACGGTCGTTGCATAGAGGGCCCGGGAAAGACTCGGGGTGCTCGGGGCGGCGCGGATTCTGGCGATGGTGATGGGTGAGCAGAGGGGAAGACGAGTTCATTGCCGTCCCCGTAGCACCACCCAGCCCGAATTGAGGCCAATAACCGAAATAGTCGAGTTCGGCAGTTCTTCTGGATGCGGTGGCGCGACGAGAAGTGGCCAGTGGCCACGGTGGTGAGGAGGCAACGGCGACGGCAATGATCGGGTCGTCCAGATCGAGAAGAGGGACAAGGGAGAATGGGATCCGAGGGAAGCTAGGGTTAGGGAAGGCCGTGGGCAGCCTTGTAGCCGAGAGGGAAGGCGGCGGGTGGCTGCCGCGTGGCTCATCCGCGGCCACCGAGCCCCATAGGAGTTGTAGGAAGAAGGAGGGGGGAGATGGGCTGGGCCTGCCCTATTGCTAGCAGGCCCAAGTGCACAGTGCAATTTAGCCCTTTTTCTTTTCTTTCCATTTCTTTTCTGTTTTTTCTTTTCTTTTCTTTTCTTTGCTTTTGTTTCTTTTTTTAGCAAAATAGTTTTACTAAAATATAAAACTGGATCCATAATTAGAGTTGCAAATTGAGCCACCGCCACAAAAAGTTTGGCACCTAAATAGAAAAGTTTCCATTTTTTTAAATTTTAAAAGGCATTTAAATGTTTGTTTTAGCCACTATTTTAATTATTTTAGGGCATTAAAGCATTTTATAAAATGTTGGTTCCATCACCAAAATTAGTTATGGAATATTTGCCACATTTGGTACACTTTTGTTTGCATGTTTGAGAATTTCTCAAATTCACTCATAATTTGAATTTGAATTCAGATGGAATTATCGAATGAGATATTGATCAAAAGGTGACTAAGCTCTGTTTTAGCAAAATGATTAGCTTAACCTCAGGGTTACTGTAGCTCATTATTACAGGGGTGTTACAACTCTCCTCCTCTAAAAGAAATTCTTTTCCAGAGAATTAAGAGGTAGAAGGGAAAAGATCAGGATATTCAGCACAGAGGTTATCCTCGCGTTCCCAAGTGGCTTCATCTTTAGTATGATTTGACCACTGCACTTTGAGGAACTTGGTAACCTTCTGGAGGGTTCGATGTTCAGCTTCTTCGAGAATGCGGATCGGGTGTTCTTTATAAGTAAGATCATCTTGCACTTCGATCAATTCCAGATCCACTTCATGTTCCGGGTCTTTGAAGCAGCGACAAAGTTGCGACACATGGAAGACGTCATGGACGTGAGAGAATTTCGGTGGCAACTCCAATTGATAAGCCACCGATCCATGACGGGCGAGAATGCGGAAGGGACCAATGTAGCACGGGGCTAGCTTGCCCTTGACTCCAAACCGATGAGTGGTTCTAAAAGAAGTGACACGCAAATAAGCTTGTTCACCAGGTTGATAAGTTGAACCCCAATGTTTATGGTCATAATTTCTCTTCTGGCGGGACTGGGCCGCCTTGAGATTATCCCGGACAATGCGAACCTGCTCTTCATCTTGTTGGATGATGTCTATACCAATGAGTGTCCGTTCGCCAATTTTTGACCAATTCAGAGGGGTTCGGCACTTACGTCCATATAGCACTTCGAAGGGTGCCATCTTCAAGCTGGCTTGATAGCTGTTGTTACAAGAGAACTCCGCATAAGGGAGAGATTCTTCCCACTTCCTACCAAAGAAATAACACAAGACCAAAGCATGTATTCAAGAATTTGATTGACTCGCTTGACTTGGCCTTGGGATTGGGGATGATAAGCAGTGCTCCAGGTAATATGAGTTCACATTGCCTCTTGGAATCTATCCCAGAACTTTGAGGTGAATAAACTGCCACGGTCTGAACTGATATCCCTCGGAATGCTGTGGAGTGACACAACTCTGGAGATATACAAGCTTGCTAATTGACTAGCAGTGATAGTCTCCTTGACTGGCAAAAAGTGAGCAACTTTCGAGAATTGGCCGATGACGACAAAGATAGCATCATTCCCTTTTGCTACTTGGGAAGGCCAGTGACAAAGTCCATCTGAATCTTATCCCATTTCCATTCAGGCATAGGAGTGGTTAAAGAAGTCTAGGCGGTTTCTGATGTTCTGCTTTGACGCGACGACAAACATCACACTCTTCGATATACCGAGCAATGTCTTGCTTCATATTAGACCACTAGTACTTCCGATGGATGTCTAGATACATCTTGGTACTTCCCAGATGAATAGAGAGAGAGGGGTGTCGTGAGCTTCTTTCATCACCTTCTCTGTCATAAGCTTGAACCGGGGAACCACAATGCGATTCCTAAAGTACAAGGTTCCATCTTCGGCAAGCGAGAAATCCCTGGATTTCTCTAAGGCAAGGTCCTTTTTCATCAGATCAACGTGAGCATCTTTGGCTTGCACAGACTTAATAGCTCTTAGAAGAGTTGGTTCCAAGACAAGGTTATTAAGAGAACCCTGTCGAGCTATTTCAAGGTTCAGCTTGCATAGCTCTTCATGAAGGCAGGGTTGAGCTTTGTAAACCCTGTGATTGCTGCAATAAGACTTGCGGCTAAGGCCATCGGCCATGGCATTAGCCTTGCCTGTGGTATAGGAAATACCCACGTTATAATCTGCTATAGCCTCCATCCATCTCTGCTGACGGAGGTTCAGATCTGGCTGAGTAAACAAATACTTCAGGCTCTGATGGTCGATGAAGATCTCGCAACGATTACCGAGAAGGTAATGTCACCACAGCTTCAGTGCATAGATAACCGCAGCAAGCTGGAGGTCATGAACTGGGTAGTTTTCTTCGTGAGGACGCACTTGACGGGAGGCATAAGCAATCACGCTGCGCTCTTGCATTAGGACACAACCTAATCCTTGACGAGATGCATCGCAATATATGACTTGGGAATCAGGAGGAGCAAGCACTGGGGCAGAAATGAGCTTGTCCTTGAGTGTCTGGAAACTTTCCTGACACTTTTCAGTCCAATCAAACTTAAAGCCTTTGTGAAGCAGATTGGTCAGTGGCTTGGCGATCTTGCAGAAGTTCTCGACAAAATGCCGGCAATAGCTGGCGAGTCCGAGGAAGCTTCTGACTTGCTTGCCGTTCTTCGGAGGGGCCCAGTCAAGAATAGCCTAAACTCTCTGGGTTGACGGCAATACCATCCTTGGAGATCACATGACCAAGGTAGGTTACTTCAGGTAACCAGAATTCGCACTTCGAATACTTGGCATAAATTTGATGTTCTTGAAGCTTTTCCAGAACTAGACGAAGATGTTCAACATGTTCTTCTTTATTCTTGGAATATACTAGGATATCATCCAGATAAACCATGACAAACTTGTCGTTGTATTCCATGAATATGTAGTTCATCAGATGAGAGAATGTCGCTGGAGCATTGGTTAAGCCGAAAGACATGACGGTGTACTCGTATGAACCATAGCGAGTAATGAATGCTGTCTTGGGAATATCCTCTTCACGAACACGGATCTGGTGGTAACCCAACCTCAAATCGAGTTTATAGAAGACCGATGAACCAGCCAGTTGATCATATAGATCATTGATCCGAGGAAGCGGATATTTATTCTGAATAGTTGCTTGGTTGGTAGGACGGTAATCTTGGACCAAACGATTCATCCCATCCTTCTTCTTGACAAAGAAGAAGGTGCTCCCCAAGTAGAGGAACTTGGACGAATGAAACCACTGCAAAAAGATTTGTCGATTTCCTTCTTAAGCTCAAGGAGTTCATGAGGTAGCATCCTGTAGGGTCGTTTGGCGATAGGAACGGTGCCTGGTTTCAAGTCGATGACGAATTCGACAGCCCGAGTAGGAGGTATCCCTGGGAGTTCTTCTGGAAAGACCTCTTGGAATTTGTGAACGACCAGAATGTGTTTAATTCCCTCAAGAGGTGTTGCGTTCAACGCATTCAAAGCATAAAGCCGTGCTTCGGCATTTTGAACAATTTGAGCATGGTAGCTTACTATCTCATTCGATGGATGTAGGAGATGAACGACTTTGGTGGCACAAACGATAGAAGCAGTATGTGGCTTCAACCATTCCATTCCTAGAATGAGGTCAATATTTGAAGACTCCGAAATAATGGGAGAAACATGGAATTCTGACCCTTCAATTTCGATGGGGACGTTGCGACCAATCATGGTGGTTCGACACTGGCCTGCAGGGGTACGTACCACTAGCAGAATGTTCATGTGCTCACATCTAATGTCGTGCGCGTATGCAAAAGTTTCTGACATGAAAGAATGCGATGCTCCTGAATCAAATAAGACCAAAGCTGGTACTGAATTAACAAGGAGAGTACCCATCACAGTAGCATGCTGGTCTTGAGCTTCATTCAGATCAACGTGATTAGCCTGACCACGACCATAAGGCGTGACATTGTTGTTGCAGGGCTGATTGTTACCACGGCTAGATGGAGGAAGTGCAAGCTGGTACTGGTTCTGAGGGCAGTTCCTGGAACGGTGACCTAGAAGGCCACACTTGAAGCGCAGACCATCATTGGGATTGGGAGCAGGAGCTTGGGGTGGTACGGTTCGAGGAGGCTGCCTCGGTGGTGGAGGAGGCAGACGAGGTGCAGCATAGGATGACCTTGGTGAAGGAGCAGTTGGGCGGTACATGCTGTGGGGAATCCATATCCAACGCTTCTGCGATGACGGGCCCGAAGATGAGCCAGCGTCACGGTTGCGCCTGAGAGATCCCTGGTGTTCCTGAAGACAAGTCTCAACCTGAATGGCCTTTTTCACCAAGGTGGCGAAGTCGGCAAAGTCATGAACGAGCAGTGCTAGCTTGATATCAATTTGAAGTCCGTCACGGAACTTTTCTTGCCTACGATCATCAGTAGCAATGTCTTCTTCGGCATAGCGGGACAAGTCAAGAAACTCTCGTTGATAAGCATCCACAGACTTGTTGTCCTGGGTGAGGTTGCGGAATTCTCACTTCTTCCTATCCATGATTCCCTGAGGAATGAAGCGGGCACGGAAAGCAGCTTGGAATTCTGGCCAAGTGATGGTTGTTCCAGCAGGTTGGGTACGCCTATGGCTGTCCCACCATTGAGCAGTGGGGCCCCTGAGGAAGAAGGATGCAAAGGTGACATAGCTGGCAGGGGCAACGTTAGCTGACTCCACTTTATAGGTGATTTTGCAGAGCCAGTCATTGGCATCAAGGGGCTGAGTCGAGCTGCGGGAGATGGTCGGGTAGAGGCACATGAAATCCTGCAGAGTTACTGGGGTTGGCTGCTGATTCATATTGGGGTGCGGGAATTAAGCCATGACCCCTTCCATGAACTGGCGACTCAGCTCAAACTGTTGTATCATTCCGTCCATGAATTCGGGCGGTGGTGGATTGTTGGCACCACGGCCATGACCTGCGGGTCTAACCATCCTGCTAAAAGGTAACATGGGTAGTTTAGCAGAAAGCAATTTCCGAGCTATGAAATCATTTATGAGGTAACATGCACAAGGAAAGAAGTGTGGTAGATTGATACATCTCCAACGTATCTATAATTTTTTATTGTTCCATGCTGTTATATTATCATTCTTGGATATTTTATAATAATTTTATATCATTTTTTGGGACTAACCTATTGACATAGTGCCAAGTGCCAGTTGCTGTTTTTTTTGCATGTTTTTACATCGCAGGAAATCAATATCAAACGAAGTCCAAACACCGCGAAACTTTTTGTGGATTTTTTATGGACCAGAAGACCACCAATGGGCTAGAGTAGCACATGGGGGGTGACCCGAGGGGGCACAACCCACCAGGGCGCGCCTGGGGGCCCAGGCGTGCCCAGGTGGGTTGTGCCCACCTCGATGGCCTCCCGCACCGCCTCTTTACCCTATAAATTCTCAAATATTTTGAAAACCCTCGGGGTTAACCTAGATCAGAAGTTCCGCCACCGCAGGCCTCTGTAGCCACCGAAAACCAATCTAGACCCCGTTCCGGCACCCTGCCGGAGGGGGGAATCATCTCCCCCCCCCCCCCCCCCCCCCCCCCCCCCCCCCCCCCCCCCCCCCCCCCCCCCCCCCCCCCCCCCCCCCCCCCCCCCCCCCCCCCCCCCCCCCCCCCCCCCCCCCCCCCCCCCCCCCCCCCCCCCCCCCCCCCCCCCCCCCCCCCCCCCCCCCCCCCCCCCCCCCCCCCCCCCCCCCCCCCCCCCCCCCCCCCCCCCCCCCCCCCCCCCCCCCCCCCCCCCCCCCCCCCCCCCCCCCCCCCCCCCCCCCCCCCCCCCCCCCCCCCCCCCCCCCCCCCCCCCCCCCCCCCCCCCCCCCCCCCCCCCCCCCCCCCCCCCCCCCCCCCCCCCCCCCCCCCCCCCCCCCCCCCCCCCCCCCCCCCCCCCCCCCCCCCCCCCCCCCCCCCCCCCCCCCCCCCCCCCCCCCCCCCCCCCCCCCCCCCCCCCCCCCCCCCCCCCCCCCCCCCCCCCCCCCCCCCCCCCCCCCCCCCCCCCCCCCCCCCCCCCCCCCCCCCCCCCCCCCCCCCCCCCCCCCCCCCCCCCCCCCCCCCCCCCCCCCCCCCCCCCCCCCCCCCCCCCCCCCCCCCCCCCCCCCCCCCCCCCCCCCCCCCCCCCCCCCCCCCCCCCCCCCCCCCCCCCCCCCCCCCCCCCCCCCCCCCCCCCCCCCCCCCCCCCCCCCCCCCCCCCCCCCCCCCCCCCCCCCCCCCCCCCCCCCCCCCCCCCCCCCCCCCCCCCCCCCCCCCCCCCCCCCCCCCCCCCCCCCCCCCCCCCCCCCCCCCCCCCCCCCCCCCCCCCCCCCCCCCCCCCCCCCCCCCCCCCCCCCCCCCCCCCCCCCCCCCCCCCCCCCCCCCCCCCCCCCCCCCAGCAAAACCCCCTTGATCATTCCGATATCGCCCATTCCTTCTCTGTTATGCTTGCATTAGAACTACTACTGCTTTTGTATGATCCTATTCTGATACATAGCCTGATTTTGTAACCTGCTTTGTACCTTACCTAGTTATCCTACACTGCTTAGTATAGCTTGGTTAGTGATCCACCAGTGACCCCTCACCTTGTCCCAGTTGCCCCCGCTTATGTTTGATGACTCGATCAACTTGATCGATGTCCAGGGCCCAACACAGCACATCACCCCCCTTAGTTGTACGACTCTGCATCGAGTGCCGAGGGTGATACCTCGTTAGCACTTCTGATGATACCTCTATAGCGTAGCTAATCGGCAGTCGTCTATGGAGGGTGCTTCCTCCTTCACCATTCCTGAAAATGACTCCCTTCAAGAGAGAACCATCGAGGGTGATTCCTCCTTAGTTCACCTTGACTGTTATATCAAGTGGAATACATCGAGAGTGATTCCTCGGGTTTCCTCCTTGCTATTTTGGACACACGGTTACTTTGACTTTACCATAGTACCATGATGAAGTCGGGTCGGCCCCGAGGGGTACCTGCGAGAGAAATGTGACGAGTGATGTGAAGTCGGGTTGACCTGGAGGATACCTGTGAGTTTTCTATGCGGCACGGCCAGGAATTCTTAGCCCTTGCTATAAGTTCATGAGACGGGGCGACGGGGCCACATATCATGGATCATTGATCATTACCGCGCGGTCCCAAGACACTAACGATTTGGATATGTGATCCGAGTAGGCCTCTAGCCTTTTTCGCACTAAGCACCACTATGGTCGATCATGACCTGATGGTGTGTCCGGCCGGAGTTGATCGAGCGTGTTGGGTAAGTTTATGCACCCCTGCAGTGAAGTTTAATATATTCGAATAGCCGTGTCCATGGTAACGGACGCTCGGAGTTATATCCCGATCGATACAACTAGAACTGGATGCTGAGCCATGAAATGGTTATGATGGCTCTGGGATTGCTTTCTCGCTGGGAGTCGAGAAAGGATCTTTGGGCGCTAATGCTACAACATACTTACTTATAATATGCTATCATGTACTCTTCTAAATGCTGCATGATGCTTGAAGATGCTAGTCTTCAAAAGGCTAGGTTTTCCCTTCTCTTCTGGCATTCTGCAGTTCAGTCCATAGATAAAGCCCATTCCTTTGATATTGATGCATACTTAGTTTAGATCTGATGTAAGTCTTGCGAGTACTTTATATGAGTACTCACGGTTGCTTTGCTACCCTCTTTTCCCCTATACCTGATTGCTGCGATCGGATGACGGGTCCCAGGAGCCAGAGGCCACCCTCGACTACTACTACTACTACTACCCCGAGGGTGCCTACTACTACGTGGAGGCCACCGATGACCAAGAGTAGTTAGGAGGCTCCCAGGTAGGATGCCTTGCCATTTCGATCATTGTTGCTTTTGTGCTAGCCTTCTTAAGGCAAACTTGTTTAACTTATGTCTGTAGTCAGATATTGTTGCTTTCGCTGACTCATTTGTATTCGAGCTTATGTATTCGAGCCCTCGAGGCCCCTGGTTTGTAATATGAAGCTTGTATAGCTTTAATTTGTGTCTAGAGTTGGTGTTGTGATATCTTCCCATGAGTCCCTGATCTTGATCGTATGCATTTGCGTGTATGATTAGTGTACGATTGAATCAGGGGCGTCACAGGCAGTAGCGCAAGGTAACAACAGCTAGCGGGAGCGGGGAGCACGGTGGCCGCGACATCGACGATGGCATGGCGACGGTGGTTCTAGGGCGTGCTTCAGATCGAGAGAAAGAGACAAGGAGGAAGCATGAGGGGATTAGGTTAGTCCACGGGGTCGGGGTGTTCTTATCCATCACTGGGGATTCATCGGATGCTCGACACGGCGACAACGGTGGCCATGGAGGCGTGGTTGGCCGACACGCACAAGTCTCTGTCTCCTCTCTGTACAGATGTAGCAGAAGGCCGGTGGTGAGCTGGGCCTCGCACTGTGGCTTCAGTTGGGCCAAGTGCACAGTAGCACTTCTTCTTCTTTTCTGCTTCTGCTACTTTACTTCTTGACTATTTTGCATTTAGTTGGTCAATCAAATGAATTTTGCTATATATGAAACTTGGCACATAATTCATGCATAATGTTGTGGTATTGCACAAAAAGTCTCCGAGTATTTGGTGAAGTTTAATTATTTTTAGAAATTGAAAAGGTCAAGTAATATGTAGCTGGATCACTTTATAATTTCCTAGGGATTAATTGGCGAGTCAAATGATGTCAGTTTCAACATTACAAATGATCAGGGGAATTTATAGAATAATGTAAACATTTTAGTTTTACTGTTTGAAGAAATATTATTTTTGACTTCAAATCAAATTGGAAATGGCTTTGAATTTTTATCAAGTGGCAACTTGGCTTAGTAAAGCATGATGACATGGCATCATTAGCAAGAGATTCCAGTAGCTTGAGTATTGGGGTGTTACAACTTGGCTGGATGGAGGCAGGGTAGTGGAGGCGTTGGTGATGGCACGGGAGGAGCGGGCGAGCTCGCGGACGAGCTCCTGAGCGTGGACGCGATGGTGGCTTGATCCGGGCCCGACGGGCCGGATCTGGGCTTTGGCAGGCTTTGGCAGCTGGGAGGTGAGAGGAGCGCTAAGTGGTGGGGGTGGAGAGGGTGGCTGCAGAAAATGAGGAGGAGGCTTAGGGTTTCCAGATTAGGCCGGGGTGGGCTTTCTTTTATAGGCAGGGTAGCTAGGTTTGGGGGTTTGAGGCCGTTTTTGAGCCGTTCGATCTTGATAGGACGGCTCTGGTCAAGGGGTTGGTGTAGGTGGTCTAGGTGGGTCGTGTATATAGGTTTAGGCTGAGATGAGAGTGAAGAACGAGCGGCCTGGCACAAGATTTTTAGACCGAAAACGTCTAACGGTTTGACCGGCTATAGTGCCGCTATAGTTTAAAGGTTGGGGTATGAAACGACTTTTGAATGCGATGAAATTTGGCACGCGGTCTACCTACATTATATTGAGACCGCACGCCAACTTTCAACCCATTCCGAGAATGTTTTATTCCCACTTGGAAAATGATTAATAGGTGGTGTCATGGGTGCGTGCAAGTGTGGATGGTCTCAGAGCGGTCAACGACGGCAACAGGGAGAACCAGCAACTACGAACGGATGCGAGTTTTGAAAAATGACAGCAACGGAGTGTTGATGCAATGCAAATGATGCCATGATGAATGCAACAAACAAATAATTAACGCAGCTATCACGAAAACATGGAAGGCATCTGGGGCGTCGGTCTCAAGCTGTCACAACTCTCCCCCACTAACAAGAGATCTCGCCCTGAGATCTAGGAATGGGAAGAGAAAGAGGAAGAGGAATAGGTAAAACAAAGTTGCTTCTTGACAAATGAGTGAAAGCGAAGAACATTGGAAGGTTGCAAAGTCATGAAGGATGGCACAAGGTGCAAGAAAGAATTCGGACAACACTCCTGTTGGAAATAGAAGCAAGGAGTACAACATGAAGTTGGCAAAATGAAAGTGCTTGGATGAGACTCTGGTTAAAATAGAAATGAAATCTAGAGATGAATTTGATGACCTGGAGAGAACTTGGAAAAGAGCACTAACACGATGATCCCTTATCAAAAGAAATGAACATGGATACTTGGAACGCAAAGGAGAAGAAACCAACAGCTTCTACCACTAAGAACTTGAAAGAGCAAGCTTACATGGAATGATAGAATGGAGTTGTTGGATAATCAATAAAGAAAAGATATGATTCCCGTGGGCTTATGTAAATATCTCAAAACTCGAGGTGAAATTCTGCCACTAACGGAAACAAAAGATTTGATTGAGAGCAACAAGAGATGAGAAGCTTCTTTCACCGAGAAAATAAGAGAAAACTTGGATTATCGATAGGCACCACCATTAGCAACATTCCCTAGGGAAGGATTTGGGTGAAATCTATACCAAGATAACTCCAATGAAGAGATTGATGGGTTTAAAGTATCTCATTCTTGACAACTTCACTTTGTGACTCCTTATGAATCAAGAATGATATACTACCACTTCAAAGATAAGGGAGAAGGGATTGCACTTCGAAATCCAAGACGAAGAATACTTGAGCTCCTCCAACAAGAATCTTGACAAACTCTTCAAGAATGAAAGAAATATTTGAAGAGCCACCATGTTGAGCCTCCATGAAGAACTCTGGATAGAAAAAGATAATAGAAAATAATTGAAGGTTGAAGCGAAGAAAATTGAAGCGTTGCCATGATTTCCTTTGAGCACTGATAAAGAAAAGAGAAGAAACTTTGTGATGAGATAATCGACAAAACTTGGAACTCGAGAAAATAGAAGATGAAATCACTTGGAATCGAGAATTTGGTATCATGAACGAACTCCGGAAGAAGGGACTAAATCACCTCAATGAAACAAGAATAAGAATTATGTTATGCCTATTCTTCCTCAACTTAAATTGATGAGAAACAATGGATTTGGCATACTACTTGTTCTTATTACAAAGATTATTAGAGATATAGAGCAAACTTGGAGAAGTCTTCGACGAAACATCGATAGGATTTGGAAAGAACGAATGAATTGATACGATAATGAAGGAAGAGAAATCTTGAACGAACCACCATAAGAATTTGATAACAAATGATGAAAGAGAACAAATCTCCAGGAGAATTAGAAAATGCATGAAGATACTTGGGTAAAGTTAGATACAAGAGAACGAAGAGATCACGAGTTGACTAAAGAATACTTTAATGATGCACCAGAAGAATTGGAGAACGAGAGGTGAAAGTTGAGGATGAAGAATTTCTTATGGAATGATGGCCTTCGGAGGATCAAAAATAGAAGGAAGTCATGAAATGTTTCGGATGGGTATGAAAAGAATTCACGATCGAAACAATTTGAGATGATAGCAACAAGCTTGAATTACGAATCTTCGAGAGAACGGTCACAAATTCTAGAGAAACTCTTCTTCGGTCTTCAAAGCCGAGAATGACGACGAGAACCACCACCAAAATTGTTGAGACACGCCGGAAGAATGAAAAGAGAAAAGGTGGAACCAAAGGTGAAAAATAATTTGAAAGCGATCTTGGAGAAGGCATATGACTCATGGAATCCATTCTTAAGTCAAACTTTGACATAATTTGAGAATAACTCTGACAAATGAGAAGAGCCAGGTAAGATCTTGGGAAAAGACCTGTAGGTTGTGAGCCCACTAAAAAGAAACTCTGCTGGAAATGATTGCTTGAAAGATGTAAGCCCCCCCCCCCCCCCCCCCCCCCCCCCCCCCCCCCCCCCCCCCCCCCCCCCCCCCCCCCCCCCCCCCCCCCCCCCCCCCCCCCCCCCCCCCCCCCCCCCCCCCCCCCCCCCCCCCCCCCCCCCCCCCCCCCCCCCCCCCCCCCCCCCCCCCCCCCCCCCCCCCCCCCCCCCCCCCCCCCCCCCCCCCCCCCCCCCCCCCCCCCCCCCCCCCCCCCCCCCCCCCCCCCCCCCCCCCCCCCCCCCCCCCCCCCCCCCCCCCCCCCCCCCCCCCCCCCCCCCCCCCCCCCCCCCCCCCCCCCCCCCCCCCCCCCCCCCCCCCCCCCCCCCCCCCCCCCCCCCCCCCCCCCCCCCCCCCCCCCCCCCCCCCCCCCCCCCCCCCCCCCCCCCCCCCCCCCCCCCCCCCCCCCCCCCCCCCCCCCCCCCCCCCCCCCCCCCCCCCCCCCCCCCCCCCCCCCCCCCCCCCCCCCCCCCCCCCCCCCCCCCCCCCCCCCCCCCCCCCCCCCCCCCCCCCCCCCCCCCCCCCCCCCCCCCCCCCCCCCCCCCCCCCCCCCCCCCCCCCCCCCCCCCCCCCCCCCCCCCCCCCCCCCCCCCCCCCCCCCCCCCCCCCCCCCCCCCCCCCCCCCCCCCCCCCCCCCCCCCCCCCCCCCCCCCCCCCCCCCCCCCCCCCCCCCCCCCCCCCCCCCCCCCCCCCCCCCCCCCCCCCCCCCCCCCCCCCCCCCCCCCCCCCCCCCCCCCCCCCCCCCCCCCCCCCCCCCCCCCCCCCCCCCCCCCCCCCCCCCCCCCCCCCCCCCCCCCCCCCCCCCCCCCCCCCCCCCCCCCCCCCCCCCCCCCCCCCCCCCCCCCCCCCCCCCCCCCCCCCCCCCCCCCCCCC
The DNA here is from genome assembly GCA_036873465.1 of Thinopyrum obtusiflorum. NCBI lineage: Eukaryota > Viridiplantae > Streptophyta > Magnoliopsida > Poales > Poaceae > Thinopyrum > Thinopyrum obtusiflorum. Next base: position 47,105 of record JAAAWM010011912.1, on the reverse strand, counting down.
CCCCCCCCCCCCCCCCCCCCCCCCCCCCCCCCCCCCCCCCCCCCCCCCCCCCCCCCCCCCCCCCCCCCCCCCCCCCCCCCCCCCCCCCCCCCCCCCCCCCCCCCCCCCCCCCCCCCCCCCCCCCCCCCCCCCCCCCCCCCCCCCCCCCCCCCCCCCCCCCCCCCCCCCCCCCCCCCCCCCCCCCCCCCCCCCCCCCCCCCCCCCCCCCCCCCCCCCCCGTACTTCCTCTCAAAGGGAAGGAACTTCGGTAACACATCCTCGTCTCCACCGGCTCCACTCTTGGTTATCTCTTACCTTTACCTGTGCGAGCTTAAATTGTGTTGTATTCCTTGCTTGCTTGTGTGCTTGTTGTTGTTGCATCATATAGGTTGCTCACCTAGTTGCATATCTAGATAACCTACTTTGATGCAAAGTTTAAATTGGTAAAGAAAAGCTAAAAATTGTTAGTTGCCTATTCACCCCCCTCCCCTCTAGTCAACTTTATCGATACTTTCAATTGGTATCAGAGCCTCGTCTCTTTATTAAGGACTTTGTCGTCCAGAGAGTATGGTTGACGCCGTAGACGGTGGGGAGGAGCACTCCAGTGTGAATCCATCCTCGTCTACGGCCGATGGGGGATCCTCGGTCTCTCGTGAGGAGTTCAATGCGGCTTTGGACACATTGAAAACCTCCATGACGACCGAGGTCGAAGGCATGTTCAATAAGTTTTTAGAAGGCCTTAAATTATCCACCGCACCAATGAAGGTGGGTGATTTCGCTAAAAAGGTGACGGATGCTAACTCCGACTAGGGGGAAGCTACTAGTGAAAAGGTTCCTTCATCTAGTGGTAGAAATGGAAGTGGCATCTTTACCCATGTTGAACCTCCACTTACTTATGGAGGACCGGTTCCCTCCACTCATTTGAATCATGTTGGTCCTCCTCCTAAGATTGTGAAAAATGAGGATTTTGACTCTTGGGTCTATCGCTTTAAACGTCATTTAAATCATGTTAATACTAATCTTTGGAGAATCATTGAGCAAGGTTTCTATCCGCATGACCCAAGCAACTTCACCCCTAGAGAAGCCGCGGATCATCAATTCAACGAGAATGCTCTCTTCATCATCCAAGATGCAATTCCATCCGAAGACATTGCTCATCTCCGACCTTTCATCGTGGCCAAGGAAGCATGGCACCATGTTGTTTCCATTTACAGGGGAAGCGCAAGCATTCAACGCTCCACCTATGAAGTGGTGCAAGATGAAGCCGATGAGTTTACTATGAATGAAGATGAAGAACCTCGTGAGCTTTACCGAAGATTAACCACTCTCGCGGTCTCACTCCGAGATCATGGGAGTAAGGATACGGATGACAATTGGATCAAGCGAAAGTTTCTCAAGGCCATGATGCCGTACCATAAGGCCATGTCCTCCGTCATCCATCAAAGGCTGGACTTCCACACCTTGTCCTCAAGTGAAGTAGTGGATGAGTTTGTGGCAATGAGGATTTTGGACAAGACCGCCGACAATGCGGTGCTGCGTTCTCAAAGAGCCAAGAAGCCCAACCTCGCCCTGAAGGCCAAGGCTAGTGTGGAAGAAGAGGATGAAGAGGAAGAAGAGGAGAGTAATCCTGAAGATACAAAGTATGCTTATCATGAGCACATGGCTCTCGCTTCAAGGCAATTTTGGAGCAAGAAGAACTCAAGGCCTAACTTCAACAAGAACAACTCAAGTGGTGCCAAGGGCAAGCAACGTGTGAGGACTTGCTATAATTGTGGCAATGTGAGCCACTTTGTTGCGGAGTGCCCGTATGAGAAGAGGGAAGACAATGGTGGCAAGCTCATCCGAAAAGACAAGGCCAAGTCCTTCCCCAACAAGAACAACTTCACCAAGAAAACTCCTCCCAAGGGGTTGGTGGCACAAGAAGAGTACAATGAGGATGATGATGATGATGAAGACGGTGAGTCAGTTGCCATGGCCTCCATTGCCATTGCAACACCCCAACGTGTGTCCCTCTTCGACTCACCCAATGAGAACATCTCCGCCAAGTGCCTCATGGCTAAAGCCACCAACAAGGTAACCCCCAACATCAAAACTACCATCATTACTACTCCTTCTTTGACGGATTGCATTGATGAAAGTGAGGGGTCTAATGAGGAGGAAAATGAATTTGAGTCTTTTATGAGTAAGCTCAAGGGTAAATCCAAGAAGCACTTTGTTGCTCTCTTGGAACAACTTGGTGAAGCCAATGACATGATCGAGGCTCACGAAGAAACCATCTCTAAGATGGAGGGGCATAGTCGTGACTATGCGGATGAGATATCGGATCTTTCTAATGTGCAGGAGGAGCGTGGTCATCGTTTGGCTCTTGAGGGGTCACACAACGATGATCATGCTAAATTAAAGAAAGATCTTGATCATGCTCTTGTTGTATCTCGTGTGCTAAATTCCGAGAAGGCCAAACTTGGGGTTGATCTTGCTAGACTCAAGAAGGAGTTTGATATACTTGACAAGGCTCACAAGGCCTTGAAGGGTACTCATGCTAGCCTTAAAGAGTCTCATGATCAACTCCAAGTGAAGCTAACCAAGGAGAAAGCCACATTTCCTCATATGGTGTTAATTGATAATGCAAATGCTACTAACCCTTGTTGTGAGCATGTGCATCTTGTGGAGGAGAATGCAAAGTTGAAGGAGCAACTTGAGAAAGGCCTTGTGTCGTGCATGCAAGGTGAGAAGAACCTCAATGACCTTTTGAGCAATCAAAAGGAAGTTGTGGCCAAGGAGGGAATTGGGTTCGCACCCAAGTCCAAGAACAAGAAAAAGAATGACAAGGCCAAACAACCTCCTCCCCTCAAGCAAACATTTGTGAAGGAGGCAGAGGGTGCTTCTATGGAGAAGAAGAACAATGTGAAGGGTGGTGGTGTCAAGAAGGGCAATGCCACCCCTTCCAACAAAGCCGGCGACTTTAACCCTTCCTATGTGTTATGCCGTGCTAGTGATGGGCATGTTTATGCTAAATTTTTTGGCTCTCCTTATGAGTTCATTGAATGGTCTATTTGGGTTCCTAAGACCCTTGTTACTAACATCAAAGGACCCATTACAAAATGGGTACCTAAAACCAAGCATTGATCTCTTGTAGGTGTTTGCTTCCGGTGGGGGATCATGGTTGCTCGATAGTGGAGCCACAAATCATATGACCGGAAGCAAGGACTTGGTGGTGGACATGCACAAGATTCCATCTATGCCCACCAATATTGAGTGGGGTGATGCCTCGTCTTCTAAGGTATTGGGACTTGGCAAGGTTGTCATTTCTCATGATCTCACGATCGAGAAGGTCATGCTTGTTGAGTCCCTTGCATACAATTTACTTTCCGTTCGTCAACTTGCACTCATGGGCTTTGCCACTTTCTTTGATATTGATACCGTGGCCCTCTTGTGGAGCAAGACTCTTAAAGTAGCCTTTGTTGGGCATGTCGAGAACGGTCTCTATGTGATCAACTTTTCGGAGCGACCCACTAAGACCGCGACATGCCTAATGGCTAAAGTTGATGTGGGATGGCTTTGGCATCGCCGTTTAGCCCATGTCAATATGAGATCTTTGCAAAGTATTCTCAAGGGGGACCATGTCTGTGGACTAACAAATGTTAGTCTTGCCAAAGATCGTGCTTGCAGTGCTTGTATCGAAGGAAAGCTACATGAGAAGGCTCACCCCCCCACGACTATCATTTACTTGAAGAGGCCTTTGGAGCTCCTTCACTTGGATATCTTTGGGCCTCCATCCTTTGATAGTCTTGGGGGTAGAAAGTATTGCTTGGTGATTGTGGATGACTACTCAAGATACACTTGGGTATATTTCTTCAAGAGGAAGAGTGAGACCCAACAAACCGTCATTGACTTTGCGAATGAAGCTCAATGCCAACACAATGCAAAGATCTTGATGATAAGAAGTGACAACGGCACCGAGTTCAAGAACTACACCCTGGATGAGTTTCTTAGTGATGAGGGGATCAAGCATCAATATTCCGCACCATACACTCCTCAACAAAATGGTGTTGCGGAGAGGAAGAACCGGACGTTGATGGATGTGGCAAGGACCATGATGGTGGAGTTCAAGTCTCCATACAACTTTTGGCCTGAAGCCATCAACACCGCGTGTCATGCATCAAATTGGCTCTATCTCCGCAAAGGCTTGAACAAGACTCCATATGAGATTCTCACCGGTAAAAAGCCCAACCTCAAGTACTTCTGAGTGTTCGGGTGTAAGTGCTTCATTCTCAAGAAAGGTGTTCGGTTGTCTAAATTTGAGGCTAGAGCTCATGAGGGCATATTTGTTGGTTATGCTACAAACTCCCATGCTTACCGTGTCCTCAATAAGTCCATGGGACTTATTGAGGAGACATGTAACGTGGAGTTTGATGAGAATAACGACTCCCAAGTGGACCAAAGTGGTACTTGTGATGTAGGTGATGAAATTCCTCCCCAAGCCATAAGAAGAATGGGTGTTGGTCACATCCTACCCATTGAGGAACCCCTTGTGGCTGAAGGAGAAGGACAATGTTCCACTCAAGTTGAACCATCACCAACCCAAGACCCACACGCTTCCGATGAACAAAGTGAAGGCTCTCAACCAAATGAACAAGATCAAGGGCAAGATCAACCTCAAGATGGTGGTGAACCACCAAGTGATGCCCAAGGTCAAGTTCTCACCATCGAGCAAGTTCAAGATCAAGAGCAAGCTCAAGATCAAGAACAAGCTCAAGACAACGCTCAAGATGATCAAGTTTCCGCTCCTTATCTCACTCCTGAGGAGGAATTGGAGCGTCGTGCTCTAAGATTGCATCCAAGCTCACTACCAAAGATCATCTCATAACGAATGTGCTTGGAAGCTTAAGAAAGGGGGTAAACACTCGTAGACAATTAGCTAACTATTGTGAGCATCACGTGTTTGTTTCTTGTGTTGAACCCCAAAAGGTCTATGAGGCGCTCGAGGATCCGGATTGGCTAAATGTCATGCATGAAGAACTCAACAACTTCGAGCACAACAAGGTGTGGAGATTGGTGCCAAGGCCAACGGGGAACCATAATGTCATTGGAACCAAGTGGATATTCAAGAACAAGCAAGATGCCCATGGAATTATCATTCGCAACAAGGCTCGTTTGGTAGCACAAGGCTACTCCCAAGTCGAGGGTATCGACTACGGTGAAACCTTTGCTCCCGTTGCTCGCCTTGAATCTATTCGTTTGTTGATTGCTTATGCTTCTCGTCATAACTTCAAGTTGCAACAACTGGATGTGAAGAGTGCTTTTCTTAATGGTCCTATTAATGAGTTGGTATATGTCAAACAACCCCCCGGGTTCGAGGATCCCTATTTTCCCGATCATGTGTACCAACTCGATAAGGCACTCTATGGCCTTAAACAAGCCCCACGTGCGTGGTATGACCACCTTACCGAGTTGTTGCAAGATCGTGGGTTTGAAATTGGGAAAATTGACCCCACTCTTTTTACTAAGAAGGTCAAAGGGGAGTTGTTTGTGTGCCAACTATATGTTGATGATATTATCTTTGGTTCTCCTAACAAAGCTTTCAATGAGGAATTTGCCGCTCTCATGACCTCAAAGTTCAAGATGTCCATGATGGGAGAGTTGAAGTTCTTTCTCGGGTTCGAAGTCAAGCAAAGAAGAGAAGGAACCTTCATCAACCAAGCCAAATACACTCAAGACATGCTCAAGAGATTCAAGCTAAGTGATGTCAAGCCGGCCTCCACTCCAATGCCCGTCAAATGCCAACTTGACATAGATCCCAATGGTAAAGCGGTGGATCAAAAGGTATATCGCTCCATGATTGGCTCCTTGCTTTACCTTTGTGCATCTAGACCAGATATCATGTTGAGTGTGGGAATTTGTGCACGGTTTCAAGCCGCACCTAAGGAAAGCCACTATGTGGCGGTCAAGTGAATCTTTCGATATTTGGCTCATACCCCAAACTTTGGCTTATGGTACCCAAGAGGAGCAAACTTCAACCTTGTGGGCTATTCGGACTCCGATTGGGCGGGAGACAAAGTGGATAGGAAGTCAACTTCCGGAGGGTGCCAATTCCTTGGTTGCTCTTTGGTGAGTTGGTCTTCTAAGAAGCAAAGTTGTGTGTCTCTCTCGTCCACCGAAGCAGAATATGTGGCCGCCGGTAGTTGTTGTGCACAACTTCTATGGATGAGGCAAACTTTAAAGGATTATGGTGTCATTTGTGACAAAGTGCCTCTTTGGTGTGACAACGAAAGTGCCATCAAGATTTCTCTCAACCCGGTGCAACACTTCAAGACGAAGCATATTGAGATTCGGTATCACTTCATCCGGGATCATATTAGGCGTGGGGAGATCGAGCTCAACTATGTCAACACTCATGATAACCTTGCAGATATCTTCACGAAGCCCTTGGATGAAGCAAGATTTCACGAGTTAAGGCATGAGCTAAATATCATTGATTCGAGCAATGTGGCTTGAACCCTTGCACACCCCACCATACTCATCTTGATGTCTTGTTTAGGTGTAGGCATGGACATAGGGGGAGTGTTGTTCTCTCAATGAACTCTCCCTCCCCCCATTATGCATAAATCGATCAACTCTTTCACATTAGCCATTTTTATGGTACTTGTGCTTCAAAGACGAGTTTTGGTCATGGGCCTAAGGATAATTCTTCGCGGTGCCATACCAATTGACTCAAACATAGGTGGCTCCGGCCACCGCCCTCTCTTTGGAGAGGTTGTGTTTGGTCCTTGTTGTCTTTTGCCTCTTTCTCTGTGCCGAGCCTGTGTTTGAGTTGCCTCGTGTCCTAGCTCTTTTGTGTGTCCGGTTGCTTGAAGGTTGCATTGCAAAGGCCGTGTTCCTCTCTTTTTGCGAAACTTGCACTTTCTTGGGGGTACAGTACTACCGTGGCAAGCCACGGTACTACCGCAGGAGGTGGGTTGCTCTGTCTGTGCACAGATGCATCCTAGGCACGGTACTACCGCGTCCATCGCGGCAGTAATTTTTTACTGCCGTTGGAAGAGCGGTACTACCGCGCCGTCGCGAGCAGGTGGGGATTAAGAGCGGGGCAGGGGGAGTTCCAACTCCCCCATACCCATTCATCTCTTTTCCCCACCCTGTCTCTCTCTCTCTCCTGCCCAAAAACGGCGCCGGAGGACCTCGCCGGATCTCCGTCTCCGGCCGCTCTCCTCGCATTCCGACCGGTGGGATCGTTCCCCACCTCACCCTCTTGCCATGGACCCCGGTATTTCCCCAAGTCCTTCCTTTTTTGTTCCATTCTTGTGCTTTTAGGTCTTGGGGAGATGCATGTGTAGTTCATGTGATTTTTGGCTAAATCTTTGCAAGCGGAACTTGTAGGAGAGTGCTAGTGCAGTAGATATGCTATTTGGAGGGATACAATAGTGTAGTTTTGATCAACGGTAGTACCGATCCATTTTTCATGTGGATTTCTCTAGATCCGGAGCTTTTGAGGCATTTGAACCCGTGCGGTACTACCGCTCCTCTCGAGCGGTACTACCGCCCGGGGCGCGGAAGTAAAAAATTACTTCCGCTCCAGGCGCGGTACTACCGTGCCACCCCGACACGGTACTACCGCGGCTAGAGCGGATGTAATTTTTTACATCCGTATTCTGGTCCCAAAACTGTTCTCGTGCGGTACTACCGCCCGAGGCGCGGAAGTAAAAAATTACTTCCGCTCCAGACGCGGTACTACCGTGCCACCCCGGCACGGTACTACCGCGGCTAGAGCGGATGTAATTTTTTACGTCCGTGCTCTGGTCCGGTACTACCGTAGAGCTGACAATTGCACTATTTTGTCTTTCCAAATCTCGTGTCCGCTTGTTTCCTTTGGTTTTGGCCCTCGTCTTTGCAATAATCCTTCTCGGTTTTTCTCGTGTTTGTGTTGTGTGTCATAGGTGGTGGCTCCGGGTCCAATGTCCGTCGTTCGAATCCCAGCCGTGACATGGGCTTGAAGCGTCTGTGCAACCAAGAGGAAGCTCCAGAGGGCTCCAGTGCCCCCCAACGCCGAACCAAGTCCACCGCCACCAAGACCAAGGAGCCATCAATGGGCATGGATGAGATACCGCTAGCCAAGTTTGTCACTCGCAGGAAGATCAACCCCTATGTGCGGCCCCGTGAGAATTTCAGAGGAAATGAGTTGTTTTGGACCAAGCAACAGAATCTTATCTTCTTGGATGTGATCAAGGGCAAGCAGAACATCTATGTGGATGTGCACTGGATCGACATGGTTCATATGAGGAAGGATAGCAACAGGGCCTACTTTGGTGAGGCTTTGGACCTGGTGGAGCAATTTGGCATCGAGGACTTGATCACTTTCCACCTGGACTTTGACCCTGAGATTGTGGTTCAGTTCTTTGCTTCGGCCCACTTCCATACTGATGAGGAACGGACCATGATGTGGATGGCCAATGGACAGAGGATGACTGCTAAGTGGAAGGAGTTCATGGAGCTGCTACAGGTTCATGATGGGGGGCTCAACCAGCCCGTTGGTGTTCGCCCACATGCCAACCCCGAGTCAGCCAACAAAAACAAGCTTCAGCCCTACTTTGTTGAGAAGAAGCTTCCCAGTGGCAAGAAGGCGTGGGTGCTGAACCCATTCCTTGACATCATGCACCGGATCTTCCGCAGCTCCCTCTTTCCGTGCATTGGTGACAAGGACAAGGTGCATGCTTATCTCGTGGATATGATGCTCATCTGTGAGGAGGCGCGTCTCGCTCAGACGCAACCACTTGATGTCTCACATATCATGTGGTGTGAGCTGCGGTTTGCGGTGTTCAACCGTAAGGTACCCATCTATGGACCTTACCTCTTTCACTTGATCTCGAGGACTTGGGAGAAGCTCTATCCCGATGATGAGTTTGTTGCCCCCGGCTGGATTTGTCATCAGCCCATCAAGCTCCGCATCAAGAGCCAGTGGGCTAACACCACTACCCGTGCTGAGGTTGAGGCTGCTAAGATGGACGTGGATGAGGATGAGATTGAGGAGGAGGAAGCGGATGAGGACAGCTCTGATGGATACTCGCCTTCATCTTCTGAGCCCTCTTGGGCTAAGAGGCTGAAGAACAAGATGAAGGCTCTGTTCTGCATGCAGGCCAAGGGATAGTACAGGTCTCATGTTGCTCAGAAGGAGAGTCGCCGGCGCGACAAGAGGATCTTAAGGATGTTCGGCGAGCAGGTATCAAGCGGGTCCGAGAAGCACATCACCCCAGAGGCTGAATGGATGGTGAAGCAGGGCTACCAGTGGACTAAATCTGAGGAGGAGACCATTCCCGCTGCCGAGTCCGACGAGGAGCGTGACGAGTGATCGCTTCAGCTTGAGCTACCACCTGTGTCGTAGGTGTCCTCTCTGCCTTTTTGGTGTCTCGATGCCAAAGGGGGAGAGAGTGTAGGATTTGCGAGTCTTGTGTCGTGCTGTTTCGCTTTGTTGCTTCGTTTCCATTCTATTGAACCTCATTTGCATTGGTTTGGTTTGTGCTCGTGAGACCAGGTTCTCTATCATATGGTGTAAGACATATGCACTCTAGCGTATTTTATTGCCTTTCATGCTTATTAGCCAGTGAGCCTATGCTATCTTGTTCCCGTTACTTTATGCTCATATTTATTACCTTGCCTCCTTGCTTAGTGTTAGTATATTGTTGCAAGATATGCCTCGTCTATAAAATATAGGGGGAGTGTTGATCCTAGTATGTGTGATGTGCAGTCCAAAGCATTTCTCTAGAGAGCACACATCTAGGGGGAGCCCGTCTATATTTTATAAATGTTGGGTTTGCCTATGTTTCATTTTATTCCCCTATGTGCAAATCCCGTATTGTCATCAATCCTCCAAAAAGGGGAGATTGTAAGGGCATATTTATCCCTAAGTGGTTTTGGTGAATGATGACAATGCATTTGCGGACTAATCGTGTGCATTGAGCATTTCAGATATTTCATGTTTAGGCACAAGACGATTCATTGCCCCTCGGAGTCTAGTGAAGACGGAGTTTTCCCTATGTTTCTTTTCGGTGGACTTGAGTCGTAGGAAAGCCGTACTATTAAGAGGGGGTCCGCTTTGGAAAGGTTTGGGTGGAATCATCACATACACGTCTGTTCCTTTCGCACCACCTTTCCTTTGGCTCTTTGGAGCAACCACCATTTGTCCATGTCTCTGCAATATGAAGGCTTCCTAGAGTTGTTTGTGCTGTGGCATGCGGTAGTACTGCTCATGGGAGCAGTAGTACCGCAGAGGCTCACGGTAGTACCGGCCGCGGTCGCGGTAGTACCGCAGTTCCTTGAGGTAGTACCGCTCCCAGGGCGCGGTAGTACCGTGGCCTCGGGCTAGGCACAACAGCCCGAGCGGAAGTAGGGGCGGATGTAATTTTTTACATCCGCGCCCTACGCGGTAGTACCGCTCCTGGTGTGCGGTAGTACCGCGTCGGATTTTTGCACAGATCGAAACTCAGCGGAATAGCCACAGATGTATTTTTATATGTCCGTGCCTTCCCATCCTAGTCAAACCCTGCCTTGCGGTAGTAACGCAAGGGCGAGCGGTAGTACCGCTCCGGCGGTTCTACCGCTCTCTGCTTCAACGCAACAGGGCTGGTCTAGCTCCTGCCGCGCCAGCGGTAGTACCGTAGTGCCCCGCGGTAGTACCGCATGCTCTTGCGGTAGTACCGCATGTATGGTGCGGTAGTACCGCTTGTCGCAGGCTAGGTAAGTGGATAACGGTTGGATTTGTCCTATCACTATATAAGGGGAGTCTTCTTCTCCGAGTTGACTACCTCTTCCATCCCTAAGCTCCATTGTTGCTCTAAGCTCCATTTTCGCCCGATCTCTCTCCCTAGCCAATCAAACTTGTTGATTCTCTAGGGATTGTTGAGAAGGCCTCGATCTACACTTCCACCAAGAGAAATTTGATTTCCCCCACTAATCCCTTGCGGATCTTGTTACTCTTGGGTGTTTGAGCACCCTAGACAGTTGAGGTCACCGCGGAGCCATAGTCCATTGTGGTGAAGCTTCGTGGTGTCGTTGGGAGCCTCCAATTAAGTTGTGGAGATTGCCCCAACCTTGTTTGTAAAGGTTCGGTCGCCGCCTCCAAGGGCACCAATAGTAGAATCACAGCATCTCGCATTGTGTGAGGGCGTGAGGAGAATACGGTGGCCCTAGTGGCTTCTTGGGGAGCATTGTGCCTCCACCCGCTCCAACGGAGACGTACTTCCTCTCAAAGGGAAGGAACTTCGATAACACATCCTCGTCTCCACCGGCTCCACTCTTGGTTATCTCTTACCTTTACCTGTGCAAGCATAAATTGTGTTGTATTCCTTGCTTGCTTGTGTGCTTGTTGTTGTTGCATCATATATGTTGCTCACTGTAAGTGCATGTAGTGCCACCCCTAGTTGGTTTTGGAGTATTGACGACAAACTTGGTTGAGGGACTAATGTGTTTGTAAGAATTGCAGGATAACACAGGTAGTAGTCCCACATTGATTCGGTTTACCTACCAGAGTTGACCCCTAAAAATGTGTGAAGACATTGAAGACAACGGTGGTTTGTGAAGATATTCACAACGAAGATTATGACTTGAGAAGACATTCATGTGAAGACTATGGGGAACGAAGACATAGTTGTTTCGTAGTTTCCTTTCCTTTTCTTCCCAAGTGGGGTCCAAGTGAACAAAGTCAGAGTGACTGATGTGATGCTCAACCAAATCCTATGTCTTCGAGTGAAGACAATGAGAGCAAATCTTATCCAGAGCTGGATGAGTCAGCTTTACTTGTAGCCCAAGTCAAGCTGCCGCGTGTGTTTGAAATCTGACCGTTGGACACACGTCAGTTCCTTAGTGACCTAGGGTCATTTTGGACAAATCAGGTCGGGTTGCCTCCTGGCTATAAATAGCCCACCCCCTACACCATAAATTGGTGGCTTCTCAGAGTTAGTGCACGGCTTTTGTCGTTTGAGAGCAACCCACCTCCGAAGCATTTGAGAGAGAGATCCTTGCGAGGACAAAGCCCAAAACACCCAGAGCCAAAGAGTGCTAGGCATCATTGAAGTCTTTCTGTCCGCATGATCTGAAGACTTGTTACACTTGAGGACTGTGAATCCTCTAGTCGGTTAGGCGTCGCATTTTGAGCATCCAAGAGTCATTGTGGATTGCCGGTGAACGAAGTCTGTGAAGCTATGGAAGTCTACCTTGAAGACTTACCAGAGTGATTGGGCGAGGACTAAGTGTCCTTAGCTCAAGGAGAATAAGGTGAAGACGCGGTCTTCTGAGTTAAATCTCAGCCTCCCTAACCAGACGTACAGTTGTCACAGCAACTGGAACTGGTCCAACAAATCCTTGTCCTCACCAAGCATCTGGTTCTATCCCTTACCTCTCTTTACTTACAGTCTGTCTTTGTGAAGTCATTGCCTACTTGCATGATCTGATTGTCTTCACTGTGTAAAGACTGTTGTTGATTGGCTTCATACTGTCTTCCATCCTGATCCATACTACCTAGCTGCTAATAGTCTTCGTGCTTTCACTTCATTGCTTACTTGACTATGGCTTGTCTAGTGTAGTCTACCTATCGCTGCATATCAATAGGTTCATTTCTACTGTTTGTCTTTAAAGCCTCCGTGTTTTGAAGACTTTCATAAAAATCGTCTATTCACCCCCCCCCTCTAGTCGATAACTAGCACTTTCAATTGGTATCAGAGCAAGGTGCTCCCTTGTTCTATGTGATTCGGTTTAACCATCTGGAGTTTTAGCTATGTCGACTGCAGGGATAATCAAAGTCTCCGCTGCGTGCCCTGTCTTCGATGGCACTGATTACCCCTACTGGAGGAATAAGATGCGTATGCATCTTGAAGCCATTGACATCGACCTCTAGTATGTCGTCAAGAACAGCGTTCCCAAGGTCGGTGAAGGTGTCACCGCAGCCGATGTCAAGAGGTTCATTCAACTGGACTCGACTGCCAAGAACATCATCTGTGGTCATCTGACCAAAGGACAGTATGGTCGTGTGAGTGCTCTGGAAACTGCGAAGCTAGTCTGGGACTGGCTCTCCAAGGTCAACGAAGGCGTCTCAACCCAGAGAGACTCAAGGATCAGTGTTCTTTGCAACCTCTTCAACCGCTTCAAGAGAAATGACAATGAGAATGTCCAGCTCACATTTGATCGCCTCACTAATATCACAAATGAGCTTCACGCACTCGGCGCCACTTAGATCACCAAGCACAAAATCGTCAAGACACTCTTGAGATCGCTTGACAGCTCATTCGACACCCTGGCCCTGATGATTCAAGAACACCCTGACTTCAAGACTCTCGATCCGTCTGACATACTTGAGAGGCTTAACACACATGAGTTCCAGTTATCTGAGAAAAGAGATATCTATGGTCCAAATTATGGCCGAACTCACGCTTTGAAGGCAAAGGTTGTTTCCTCATCTGAAGAAGAATCTGACTGCTGTTCTGGGGATCCTGAAGACATTGGAAAAGAGCTTGCTATGCTTGTGAAGAAGTTCCAGAAGTTCACTAAGAAGAAAGGCTTCAGAAAGTCTTCAAGATCCAGCTCAAGAAATGATGAAGCTTCCACTCATGACCACAAGAAGAGAACATGCCACAAGTGCAAGAAACCTGGTCACTACATCTCTGAGTGTCCGCAGTGGGACAATGAGAACAAGAAGAAGAAGAAGAAGAAGAAGAAGAAGAAGAAGAAGAAGAAGAAGAAGAAGAAGAAGAAGAAGAAGAAGAAGAGCAAGGAATATGATTCTGATGACAAGAAGAAGAAGAAATCCTCAAAGTCTTCTTCCAAATCTTCGTCGAAATCTTCATCACACAAGAAGAGCTCATCTGGCAAGGCTCGTGCGTTTGTTGGCAAGGAGATGGATTCAGATGAGGAGTCTGCTTCTGAGGAGGCGGAGGTGGAGTCTGAGGAGGAGTCCGATTCAGGCGTGGCAAGTCTGGCTCTAGCTTTAGCCTATGTCGCCAAGTCCATCTTCAACACTGAAGACAATGGCCCCGTCACCAACGCTGATGCTAATGATGAGGATGACTCTGCTCCCACCTACTGCTTCATGGCACGCGATGCCAAGGTAAACTCACACGATGCTTACTTTCAAACATCAAGTGAAGATGACTCTGAATGTGAATCTAAACCTAGCTACAAAACACTTGCTAAAATTGCAACTAAACAACATAAAGCTATGGAACATATTCAAAAATTGCTAGACAAAAGCGATGACCTGTTGGACGTGGAAATGACCCGATCTCAGTCCTTAATTGAAGACATCAAAAATCTTCATGTTAAGTACGAGGAACTTGAAAGTCGTCAAGCAACGCTCTCAACAACTCATGAAAATCTTTCCTACTATTATCTTCAAAGGAAGCAAGAACTTGAGAACTTGAGAGCGGCTCATGAAGATCTTCAAAAAGAAAATGAATCACTTCGCTCTCAACAGATCAGTTCCGCTCAGGAAGGATTTGAACCACCATGTCAAAAATGTCTTGAGTGTGATAACGCTGTCTCTATTGCTGAATGTTCTACTGCTGCTACTATTGCAATATCTTCAACTGCTGATGTGGTAACTAACCCCTCTGCTGAGGATACCACTACTATTGCTGATGAGAATGCCAGCTTGAAGACATTGCTTGAGACAGGAATGTATAAAAGTCTCAAAGGGCATCAAACACTATGTGATGTCCTCAAAAAGCAGATTCTGAACCGAAACCCTAGGAAAGAGGGTGTTGGGTTCGAGAGGAAAATGAACGTTGATGGTTCTTACTGGAAGCCTGAGCAGTATCCCAAAACCACATGAGTTGCTGCAAAGGGACCTTCAGTGGATCCGTCTACCTTATCTGGCTTCACTTGTGCTAACCCGATTATCATTGATGAATCCTTTGATGCAAACTATAAACTGTTTAAGAATCAGAATGGTGAAGTGTTTGCTAGGTATATTGGTACTAACTGCAGGAATGGGCAACCTATGAAGAAGATCTGGGTGCCCAAAAGTTGTCTTGAGAATCTCCCTGTGAATGTCATCATGACACCACCTGGGAAGAAGACAAACCCCAGACCAAAGGCTTCATATGGTCCAAAGGCTTCATACAGACAGAGGACTCACCAGAGTCACCCTAACGCCAATGTTTTGCAGGGAAACCATACTCAGACTTGTGAATATGAGCGTGTTTCGTCAAACCGCTATGTTCATAAGACCAAGAACTATTCTGCTTATTCTTATGAGTATTATTCACCACCTGCAAGGCTATTTGCTAGGGCTCCAAAGCCGAAGTTCTCAGATGCTGCACTTAGACTCATTACTTCTAAGCCACCCCTGAAGATGTGGGTGGTTAAGAAAAATTAACTCTCTTTTGCAGGGAAAGGTCTCCAGCCGGAAATCAAAGGCGTCTGATGCTTATGCTGGGGACCTAAAACATCTTGTGGGGCGCAAGATAAAATGCCCAAATGGTCTTACTATGTATTTTGTTCCTGGATTCCTTGACAATCATCCTATCTGCCCTAACCAGGATCTGAACTTTGATAATATGCTTGTTCGTCAAATGTTTATGCTTCACATTTCCCTTCGTGAAGCCTATCCCCCTAACTGCACTGTAGGGTACGATACCAAAGGCTTCTGAGTGGATTATGGACAGTGGCTGCACTAATCACATGACTGGTGATCGAAGTCTTCTTATGGACTCAACCTTACGTCCATCTGACAAAAGTCATATCACATTTGCTGACACTGGTAAAAGCAATGTATTGGGTCTAGGTAGAGTTGCAATCTCAAAGGATCAGCACATGGATAAAGTGATGCTTGTTGAATCCCTTGGTTTCAACTTAATGTCTGTCTCAATGCTTTGTGACTTGAACATGATTGTGATATTTGGAAAATACCGTTGCCTTGTTCTTATGGAATCTGACAAGTCTCTAGTCTTTGAAGGGTACCGAAAAGATGATCTGTACATGGTAGATTTCTCAGTAGGACCACAGTTGGCCGTATGTCTTCTAGCAAAAGCTTCAGAGTGTTGGCTCTGGCATCGGAGGCTAGGGCATGCTGGCATGAGGAACTTGTACACACTCGCAAAGAAGAAACACGTCGTAGGCATCGAGGGCGTCAAGTTCAAGAAGGATCATCTGTGTGGTGCCTGCGAAGCTGGAAAGATGACAAGGGCCAAGCATCCCTCGAAGACAATCATGACGACATCTCGTCCTTTCGAGTTGCTTCACATGGACTTATTTGGCCCTACTCACTACTCTACTCTTACTACCACTGCTTGCCTCTATAGTTTCGTCATTGTCGATGACTATTCAAGATATACATGGGTGCATATAATCCTTTACAAGAATGAAGTGCAGGATGTCTTCAGACGATTCGCCAATCATGCCATGACGAACTATGGCATCAAGATCAAGCACATCAGAAGTGACAACGGCACAGAGTTGAAGAACACCGGCCTCGACACTTATCTTGATACATTGGGCATCACTCATGAGTTCTCAGCTCCATACACACCTCAGCAGAATGGCATCGTGGAGCGCAAGAACAGAACCCTCATTGAGATGGCTCGGACGATGCTTGATGAGTACAAGACTCCAAGGAAGTTCTGGCCTGAAGCCATTGATACTGCATGCCACATCATCAACCGTGTTTATCTTCACAAGCTTCTAAAGAAGACATCCTATGAGCTCCTAACTGGTAAGAAGCCAAATGTCAGTTACTTTAGAGTATTTGGTGCCAGGTGCTAGATCAAGGATCCACATCACACTTCAAAATTTGCACCGAAAGCACATGAAGGTTTTATGCTTGGCTACGGAAAGGATTCGCACTCCTACAGAGTCTTCAACCTCTTTCACTATAAAGTGGTTGAAACTGTGGATGTGCGGTTCGATGAGACTAACGGCTCACAAAGAGAGCACCTGCCAAATGTGCTAGATGAAGTCCCACCTAGTGAATCGATCAAGCTTATGGGTACTGGAGAAATCATACCTTCAGAGGCACAGGCTGAAGAAGAAATCATCATTTCTGCTCCTAATCAACCCGAAGACACTGCTCAGCCTGAAGCCAATGCTGAAGACGAAGACAATGATCAGCAAGGGCAAAATTTTCGTCCAGTTCATCCTCGTGTTGCAAATGAAGTACAGATTGAGAAGATAATTGATAGCATCAATGCACCTGGTCCACTCACTCGTTCAAGAGCAACACAGCTAGCAAATTTCTGTGGGCACTTTGCATTTGTCTCAATATCTGAACCCAAGAAAGTTGCTGAAGCCTTCATGGAACCTGAATGGATTCAAGCTATGCAAGAAGAGCTTTAACAGTCCGAGCTGAACAATGTATGGGAATTGGTCAAGCGTCCTGATCCTCGCAAGCACAATATCATAGGCACCAAATGGATCTATCGCAACAAACAAGATGAGCATGGTCAAGTTGTCAGAAACAAGGCTTGTCTCGTTGCTCAAGGATACACTCAAGTTGAAGGGATTGACTTCGATGAAACATTTGCTCCGGTGGCTAGGCTTGAAGCCATTCGCATACTGCTAGCCTACGCCAACCATCACAACATCCTCCTGTACCAAATGGATGTGAAGAGTGCTTTTCTCAATGGCAAGATTGTAGAAGAAGTGTATGTTGCACAACCGCCTGGCTTTGAAGATCCAAAACATCCTGACATGGTATACAAGCTCAATAAGGCACTGTATGGCCTCAAACAAGCCCCTCGCGCTTGGTATGACACACTCAAAGACTTCCTGAAGAGCAAAGGCTTCAAACCTCCCCCCCCCCCCCCCCCCCCCCCCCCCCCCCCCCCCCCCCCCCCCCCCCCCCCCCCCCCCCCCCCCCCCCCCCCCCCCCCCCCCCCCCCCCCCCCCCCCCCCCCCCCCCCCCCCCCCCCCCCCCCCCCCCCCCCCCCCCCCCCCCCCCCCCCCCCCCCCCCCCCCCCCCCCCCCCCCCCCCCCCCCCCCCCCCCCCCCCCCCCCCCCCCCCCCCCCCCCCCCCCCCCCCCCCCCCCCCCCCCCCCCCCCCCCCCCCCCCCCCCCCCCCCCCCCCCCCCCCCCCCCCCCCCCCCCCCCCCCCCCCCCCCCCCCCCCCCCCCCCCCCCCCCCCCCCCCCCCCCCCCCCCCCCCCCCCCCCCCCCCCCCCCCCCCCCCCCCCCCCCCCCCCCCCCCCCCCCCCCCCCCCCCCCCCCCCCCCCCCCCCCCCCCCCCCCCCCCCCCCCCCCCCCCCCCCCCCCCCCCCCCCCCCCCCCCCCCCCCCCCCCCCCCCCCCCCCCCCCCCCCCCCCCCCCCCCCCCCCCCCCCCCCCCCCCCCCCCCCCCCCCCCCCCCCCCCCCCCCCCCCCCCCCCCCCCCCCCCCCCCCCCCCCCCCCCCCCCCCCCCCCCCCCCCCCCCCCCCCCCCCCCCCCCCCCCCCCCCCCCCCCCCCCCCCCCCCCCCCCCCCCCCCCCCCCCCCCCCCCCCCCCCCCCCCCCCCCCCCCCCCCCCCCCCCCCCCCCCCCCCCCCCCCCCCCCCCCCCCCCCCCCCCCCCCCCCCCCCCCCCCCCCCCCCCCCCCCCCCCCCCCCCCCCCCCCCCCCCCCCCCCCCCCCCCCCCCCCCCCCCCCCCCCCCCCCCCCCCCCCCCCCCCCCCCCCCCCCCCCCCCCCCCCCCCCCCCCCCCCCCCCCCCCCCCCCCCCCCCCCCCCCCCCCCCCCCCCCCCCCCCCCCCCCCCCCCCCCCCCCCCCCCCCCCCCCCCCCCCCCCCCCCCCCCCCCCCCCCCCCCCCCCCCCCCCCCCCCCCCCCCCCCCCCCCCCCCCCCCCCCCCCCCCCCCCCCCCCCCCCCCCCCCCCCCCCCCCCCCCCCCCCCCCCCCCCCCCCCCCCCCCCCCCCCCCCCCCCCCCCCCCTGTGTGTGTGTGTGTGTGTGTGTGTGTTCTATTCTCTACAGCATTCACTTATAGCTATGTCTTCATACTTGAATCTTTATTGATCTAAGTGAATGTGATCGGACCCTAACCCCCTCTGTGCTTCTACCTCAGATTCTATCTATCCAAATCATATGCATTCTATTGAAACCTGTCGATTGTCTTCTCTGAATCCTTGTCAGCAGAAGACAAAGTGACAAACACTTAAATCCGTTTTCAATGCTAGATCCTTATTGCCTGAGTACTGGAGAATCCGGAACGACCACCCGACAATCCAGGCGTGCGTGGGAACATGGAACAACTTCCCATAAGTTGCATGCATGGCACGTGTCCTTCAGATGTGAACCGCCAGGGGCACCTGCGTAATTACGTTGTGATGTCCCTCTCCTTATAAATACACAACTCACCGCGGTCATTATCTCTACTTCCACCTCGCCACCTCGCACAAACCCTAGCGCCTCCGCTAGCTCGCGTCGACGCCAGAGACGAAGCGCTTAGCTGCCGCGACTTCTTCAACGCCGTCCTCACGCCGG
This sequence comes from Thinopyrum obtusiflorum, assembly GCA_036873465.1. NCBI lineage: Eukaryota > Viridiplantae > Streptophyta > Magnoliopsida > Poales > Poaceae > Thinopyrum > Thinopyrum obtusiflorum. The sequence goes on along the minus strand of JAAAWM010011912.1, from coordinate 27,704 downwards.
CCGCGGACCTCGTCCTCTCCGCCGCCGCTGTAGGTGTCTTCCGCCGCCGAGTTAGGGCGCGGAAGATTGAACTGCTCGGCCTCTCTCTCCACCTCGTCTCGCAGTTCGTCAGCGGTAATTAAAACTTACTTTTTACTGCCTTTTTGATCTGTCAAATCCATCCACTTCAACCAAAAGTGGTTTCTTCACTTCCAAATCTGGATCTGCCTTTATCTGCATCCCATATCATGCCAAGTATATTCACTTATTGTCGGGGATATACCCCGCGGTATGACCCGGCCGGAGATATGACCCGGCCGGGACTTGGTGTTTCATTGGTAAGCCGCCAGATGGTAACCCGGCAGATGTTAAGTCAGATGGTAACCCGGCAGATGTTAAGTTAGATCATAACCCGGCAGATGTTAAGTCAGATCATAACCCGGCAGATGTTAAGTCAGATGGTATACCGGCAGACAGTCATAACCCAGCAGACAGAGTCGCCTGGGGTTAATAAGCCCGAGACGTTAAGAAGCCCAAGATGTTAAGAAGCCCATGAAGAGAAGTCAGAATAGTTTAAGTCTTAGTCCGAGATGGACTCTACATGTAACCCGCCCCTTCAACTTATATAAGGAGGGGCGGGGCGTCCCAAGAGGGACAAGTAAGGAGAAGAATAATCTTAGGGGTAGACATAACTAGGAGAACCGGTTTACGGCGACTCCCTCGTGATGATAATGAGACCTAGCCACAAACAGCATGTAGGGTTGTTACCGGATGATGTTTCCCGGGGCCCGAAGCTGTCTAAACCCTTGTCTTGTGTTGCGTTTCTCGATTTCGCTCAACCCCTCTCAAGCTACCACATAGACGCGTTGGCCTTATGACTAAGTCCTCACACTAGGACATCTGCCGTGACAATTCCACGACAGTTGGCGCCCACCGTGGGGCTAGCGCACGGTGGTGTTGAGTTCTTGGAGGGATCTTTTCCAGGGATCGAGAAGTTCACAATTTTTCCGAATAAGGAAGAGCTGGTTGGAGAGGATTTACATCAGCATCGAGTTCATCGGTCCAGATTCATAATCCGTAAGATTTAAGGTTCATGAAAGTTGAGATTGCGATCTCTTTGTTGCCGCAAGTCGCCAAGTCAATAGGGGCAGTCAACCTGAAATTGATCGCAGCTACTGCTACTGTTTATTTTACACGGCAAGTCGCCGACCGCTTCAAAAGCTGCCCGGCCTTGCTGAAGAGTCGTGCCCAATGCGAAGCGGTCACGTTACGCCTCGCCTTCAATGCCTTCGTAAAATACTTTGTTTCCGAGCCGGCAACATATTTGTTAAAATCACCGCGCTTCCCGGCTTCGTTGCGCCACCATCAAGTCTATCAACGTTCGGTTTGAGGAAAGTACTCAGCACCTGCATGAAGTAGATGGAGAAAATCAACCGCCTGAAAGATCCAATCAGTACAGCTCGGTTTGGGAATTCTACGACCATGACCCGGAGAAGGACATGGGTTCTACGGTAACCCTCGCTCCGAGTCGTCGCCTGAGACTGTGCTGCGCCGTCCCGGTTTAACCTGCCTGGTTTGACCCGCCTGTGATTGTCAGCTGCGGGACTGGCCTGCTCGGCCTCTCCTCCGTCCGCTAAGCCGCTGCTGTCGTAACCCGCCGTCGCCGCCCTGTGTGATCTGTAAAAACTTAGCAGATTATATTGACCAAGGCAGATGTTTTAAGCTAAATCCATGCAGACCAGTGCAATCCGCCAATCATCGTACCGTATTACGAGAAGTAACCTGCTACTATACGTCTGACTTCAAGGGCTCAAGACCCGAGGCTGCCTATGAGCTAAACTAGCAATCACGTGAAGGCCATCCTGATAATGGTATTACCAAAGGATACAGCAAACGACCCGGATTTAGATTGGTCAAATCAATCATGGCCTGGAGAACAACTCGGACCCTGCCTGACCGAGTGACGATTGAGCTATGAGCCGCCGCATACTGAGATGGCTGCGTCCAATTCTTCGCGGGCCTGAGTCGCCGCAGGCTAACCCGGCCGCCTCCGGGCACTTCCTCAAGCCCATCATGGCTGTTCTGCGCCCTGGCCTCTGAGCCGCCGTGTTTCACTTTAGCCCTGGACGTGCCTCAGCTTCACCGCAAGTTACCAGGCCCTTTCCGTTGAGTCGATGCACCTTGAACCGGACAACTGGGCCTTGATGAGTCGCCGCCGAGCACGCCTCTGAGTCACCACCAAGCATGCCTCTGCCGGTCGAGCCGCCACGGCCTCCCCTTGTTCAGCGCCGTTTTAACCCGGCCTCACCTACACTGCCGCGCTGTTCACCGCGCGCGCCAAGTCACCGATGCCGAGTCGTCACCCGCGCCAGGCTCCGCCTCGTTCTGCCTCTGCCGCCTGCCTAAACCACCCCTGCGGCGTCTCCTCGTCAGCATTGGGTAAACCGCCGCTGTCCCAGGCTGCCTCGAGAGGCCTTGCTGTCCACCGCAAGCTGGTGTCTCCACCGTCGCACCGCCGGGAGCCTCCTCTGCTGCACGTAAACCGTCGATTCAGCCACACCTGTGACCTGGACGATGTGGACGAAGAGGGGTTAAACCGGACACGACCAGGAGAAGGATACGCATTCTGCGGTCGCCTCGACCTTGCTCCGAGTCGCCGGAGTGCATCCAAGTCGCCACCGGCCGCCATCTCCGAGTTGTTCCATCGCGCCTCGAACCGCCCGTCTTCATCACGAGTAGCCCTGGCCGAGGGGCCCGGCACCTCTCCTTCCGCTCCATGGCTGCACGCGCCCGGCCGGACCTGCTCCTGGCCGTGAGCCCCTTGGCCGTGCTACGACGACCCAGATTCGCTCCGCGACCCGCCATCTTCTTCCATCGCCTCGAGCTACCCCGCATCTCCGGGCCTCCGCGCTTCTGAGCCAATCTGCTGCCACGGTCGCTGTCCTGAGTCGCCGTTGTTGAACCACTGGGGCCGTTACCCGTCGGCGCCCCCGCTGAGCCGCTGCCGCAGTCGCCGTCTCCCACGGTCCCTCGGCGCCCTGAGCCACCGCACTTCGGGCCGCAACCCGCCTCCGCCCCCCCCCCCCCCCCCCCCCCCCCCCCCCCCCCCCCCCCCCCCCCCCCCCCCCCCCCCCCCCCCCCCCCCCCCCCCCCCCCCCCCCCCCCCCCCCCCCCCCCCCCCCCCCCCCCCCCCCCCCCCCCCCCCCCCCCCCCCCCCCCCCCCCCCCCCCCCCCCCCCCCCCCCCCCCCCCCCCCCCCCCCCCCCCCCCCCCCCCCCCCCCCCCCCCCCCCCCCCCCCCCCCCCCCCCCCCCCCCCCCCCCCCCCCCCCCCCCCCCCCCCCCCCCCCCCCCCCCCCCCCCCCCCCCCCCCCCCCCCCCCCCCCCCCCCCCCCCCCCCCCCCCCCCCCCCCCCCCCCCCCCCCCCCCCCCCCCCCCCCCCCCCCCCCCCCCCCCCCCCCCCCCCCCCCCCCCCCCCCCCCCCCCAAGCCAACTCCTCGAGTCGCCTTGAGACTCGGGGGCTATGATGACATGATTCAGTAAATGATTGCCAGTTTAAAGCAGACTCAAGAACTCTGGGTCATTGAAGCGAAAAATAACCCGGCCCCGGAGGTTACTGCCACATTGGTGCAAATTTAAAGGCCATCAGAAAAATTCCGGTTCAAAATGAAGATATCCGGTTTAAAATCCGGTTCAAGGAAAATTAAAAGGTTGCCAAAGAGAACTTGTTGCCATGATGTGCAGTTCAAACACGGGTATCCTGCCTTATGGCTTATCTTATTATGGTTACATGGGGGTTTCCGGCTCATTGAAGCGAAGCTATGATTACCCTTTAATCCGGCTTATACACCATTCTTGCAAAACACTTGGGGGCTTGCTACCCAGGTTAAAGGGACCAAAGAGAGTCTGTTGAAAAGCACAACTCAAACATAGGTACCCAATGAGCACAGCTCAAAAATATTGCTTGGGGGCTCTTTGTTCTAAAGAACAAAGAATTTTTATAACCCTTGTAATAGGCTTAAAAGCCAGGCTTGGAAGCCAGGTGTATTCACCTAAAACCCCGGGTTATCCTGCCTTTTTAAGTAAGCCACTTCGCCCAGGTATTCCTGGAAAGACCCGCCGAACGTTTGACAAGTCAATCTTATGCAGACCCTGAACTTGTCAAAGTTAAAACGACGATTGGTTATGTGAGGTCCATCTTATAAGGTTTGTAAAACAGTTTAACTCAGTGGCCTGTGCAGCCCGTGAAAGCACTCGATTTTCGGTCTGGCAGCCCATGAAAAGCCTCGTTTATTCGTTTGTTTTTATTTAACAGATTTCTTTTGAGGTTTATTTGATGAGGCTTATAATGCTTTATGATTCACCGGTGTTTATTAACCCGGCCTAGCTTTCGACTATAAGTCGTCAGTGTGAGATAAGATAATATCTGGTGTTTATTAACCCGGCCTGGCTTTGTTCTCAAGCAGGCAATATATGATAATTACCAGTGCTCAAATTTTGGGTTATCACCCTTACTACACTGGCTTGGTAAACCAACAGTGTGATCAAATATCACAGGAACCGGTTTCAAACCAGGTTATATTATTCAAATCTTTAAGCCAACATGGCTGGATTTTTATTATGGTTATCAATAACCAGTATTATGATTGAGGTTTTCAAAGTCGCTTTAGCGCAATGACTATTATTTTATCAATGGATATGATTTATTCTACAATGGAAGGAATAGTCCCGAGTCGCTGCAGGCTTATAACCCGGCACTTGGGGGCTACATTATTCAAATTGAGATCACATCAAATATGCAAGTATCATGTCACTGCCAGCATGCACCATGGCACTTGGGGGATAATGCAAAGACATTTTTACTTGCCTTATTGAAGACCCGACTCATCATATCATAATGAGCCGGCCCTTGGGGGCTACCAATTGCTTCTGTCAAAAAATTTAATCCCCAGGATGGGGGTTACATCATATGATGTTATTCTCAATGAAGTATATATAAAGTCCTGATGAGGACACCACAACCATCGACAAGTCTCCAACAATTATAGGTCCAATCACAAGAAGTCGCGCCAAACAAATAAGTGACCAGGTGAACGCTAACTTAAGTTTACCTTGTAACCTTGATGACACAACTATGCTTTCATCTCCATTGTTGTTGGTTGAACTTAGGTATAACATGGAAGCAATCCAACAACCTATGAGCTCTTGAAGCAACCGCTTTGAAGGAACAAGTTGGAGGAAACAAGTTTCAAGTGAAGCTGATGTTGTCAGTTTTTACCTCTGATGTTTTGGTGTGCCACACCCATGTGGTGGAGAGAAGGGGCTATAGAGGTACATCAACAGAAGCTACATCAAATTATCTTTCCAATGCAAAAAACCTCACATCATTTGGAGTTGTGAGTCAAAAGTTGTAGTCATTCTCGTGAAAGGTGTCCAGGCTGTCAAGGCTTCGCGAATTTCCGAGGAGCTCTCCAACAACTCCCAAAGTTGACTGCTTATTCCTCCAAGAAAGCCATGCAAACATGTTTACTTTTGAAACCATTTTCACACCTAGCCAAGGGGGGTTGTCCCTGCTATAAAACCCCATCTCCCCCATCCTCTAAAAAAACCTTTTGTCAAACCATTCAGCTACAAGCTTATGCAGCAAGACTGCTAGAGAGATCCAAGAGATCTTGCTACCTTTGCTCTTGTGAGTTCATTCGGATTCGCGAGAAGGAGCCTCTAGTTCCCCCTAGTTCGTGCTCTACGGTTCCGGCCATTTTGTGTGAATTAGTCCCGGTTTGTGGTTCTGCGATTGTTAGGACAGCGGGTTGGAGTTCTTGTAGTTTCGGTCAGCCATCCCCAACGTACGGGTTGCATCCAACCTTGGCAGGTATAAAGCTAGTTATCTCGGCTGTTTGCAGCTAGTTATCCCTCCCGATTCGATCCTACGACGTGAAGATCGGGCCACCCTCGGGCGTGAACTCGTTCGTCGGGTTCCCACCTATCATCTGGCATCAGAGCCTTCGTTGACACGGTAGGATCTGTTATCCAAGTTTATCTTGCTATCATCCCTTTAGATCGAGTGTTTTTCATGCTATATTTCCTGTCCTAGAAGTCCAAAGCCCCACCAAAAATAAATCCAAGCCTTGTTGGTGCTGAGATCTTGTTGTTGCATACCTTGCATGTTCTTCATCTTTTAGATCTGCACCAAGTTCATCTTCATAGTTGCTTTCAGATTTGGTTGTTGTGCTTTGGAAAAGAGAGAAAAAAGAGTGGCAAAAAAAAGAATCAAAGAGAGAAAAAAAAGAGTGGCAAAAAAAATCAAGAGAGAAAAAGAAAGTGTTGTGTAAGATCCAAAAGTTTCAGCTTGATAGAAAAATTTCGGAAGCTTGTGTGTTGTGTTTTTCGATCTTGGTGCAAAGGTGCAGCAGATCCATCCACATATTTTCTTGGTTTGCATCAACTTGATTTCAGAACAAGCCCCCTTTTTGTTTACCCCACCGAGCTCCACCAAAAACCGAAACTAGTTCTTTGATCCCTGTCTTTCAATCGCTTTAACACATCCGGGAGAAGCACAATCTGATGTGAACTCATAAGAACTTTGGTGAGTAAGAGGTGAGGTTGTGTGATTCCACAAAATTATCCTATTCCACTTTTGGCCTTACTAACATGGCAGGATCTAGATCGAGTGTTCATGGAGAAAACCATGGGGAAGAAGATGCCCCGGTCACACGTGCTGATTTTCAGGAATTACAGAACATGGTTTGAGACCTTGGAAGGATGTTTCACGAGTGACCTCCAGCAGGTGGCGATAGGGTTCGACACCGACAACACCCTATTGACCCACTTGAGGAAGTTGGGGATGAAAATTCCGTGCATGCTGCTGTGGATGGTGACTTGGAGGATGATAACAACAGCCATGGTGGACATGTGGCTGCTGCTCGTGGGCGTGGTGCTGCTGCTCATGGAGGGCAGTGAGGAGGACAACTTCGAGGGCGAGGCCATGGTCCTCGTGGGCACCACTATGACCCTCATGAGCGTGTTGCTCGTGGTCATGGAGATGATTTTGATGATTATGATGGTGTCCCATACCGTCGTGCTACTGAAGATGGGCATCGTGCAGAACGTCGTGATCGAGATGGTCGAGATGACATAGCAAGAATCAAGTTGCACATCCCCAAGTTCACAGGAAAGGAAGACCCCGATGCATATTTTGATTGGGAAGAGCAGTGTGATCAGATTTTTCGTATCCATAACCTTGCTGATCCGAAGAGAGTAAACCTTGCTTGTGTTGAGTTTTCTGGTTATGCACTCACTTGGTGGAATCAGCTACAAGAAAATCAGCTGCTGCTAGGCCGTGATCACATTGACACTTGGGAAGAGATGAAACAAGCCATGAGGCGAAGGTTTGTTCCTTCACAATATCAAGGAGATCTCCGAAACAGATTGCAGCGTCTCAGCCAAGGTACGCGCACGGTGGATGAGTACTATAAAGAGATGGAATTGTTGTTGGTTCGTGCTCATATTCATGAAGATGAGGAGTCAAAGATGGCAAGATTTTTGCATGGTCTCAACAATGAAATTTCTGATTTTGTGGAGATGTTTCCCTATAACACTCTACAAGATATTTTGGAGCAAGCAAAGCGCACGGAGAGGAAGGTGCAGCGGAGTGGTCATGGACGGATATCTCATAACCGCACCACCACACCATGGCAAAGGTTGCAGCCAAGTGCCTCTCATGGTGGTTCTCAGTTTCAGCATACTTCACACCCTACTACCACCCGGCGAACAACGGCTTCATCGGCATCATCACCAGCCCCTAGGAATGTTGACAAGCGTGCTCCTTCTGCTGCTGGAAGTACCTCTAACCCCACGGCTGTACCATCATCTCGAAGCCGAGATATTGAGTGTTGGAAGTGCAAAGGGCATGGTCACATTTCTTCTGAATGTCGAAACAAGAGAGTTCTCTTTGTGAATGAAAAAGGTGAATGGGAATTTGAGAGTGAGCATGAAGATAATGGAGCATCGGGTGATCATGAGGATGAAGAGGGCGAGAAGAGTGGTTGTGATATTCAGGCCGACATGGGAGATTGCTTTGTTTCTCATCGTGTGCTTAGTGTTAATGCAGCTAGAGAAGAGAAAGGGCAGCGACATAATATTTTTCACACCCGTGGCACCATCAAGGACAAGGTTTGTAGAATTATTGTTGACAATGGCAGTTGCAACAACATTGCAAGTTCAGATTTGGTAGAGAAGTTGGGACTGAAACAAAGAAGGCACCCAAGTCCATATAAGATGCAATGGCTCAATGATTGTGGTACACTTCGAGTAAGCAACATTGTCACCGTTCAGTTTTCCATTGGGAAGTACCGAGATCAAGTGGAATGTGACGTGGTGCCAATGCAAGCATGCCAATTGCTGTTGGGAAGACCTTGGTTGTATGATCATGATGTGCAAATCAGCGGCCATACTAATCGTCTCTCATTCCAATACGAGGGAGAGCGCATATCTTTGCTCCCTTTGACACCCGAAGAAATATTGATGGATGATCTGAAAAAGAAAGAGAGAGTGAGCGAGAAACACTTGAGTGACATCCACCAGCATAGTGAGCGAGAGAATCCAAAGCCAAATAAAACCCCACAGCTTAAATTGACCAAGACATGGGAAAAACAGGGATTAGTTATGATGGCTAGGAAAAGGGACATGAGAAAGTTGAGAGAACCCAATTCCGTGTTTTTTGTACTTTTGTACAAGGACAACTATCTTTCTACTAACGAATTACCCTCTACCACTCCTAGAGTTGTTGCTGAAATTTTGCAGGGGTATGAAGATGTGTTCCCCGAGGAGATACCACCAGGGCTGCCACGACAAAGAGGCATTGAACACCAAATTGATTTGGTTCCAGGAGCCCCATTGCCGAACCGACCACCATACCGCACAAATCCGGAGGAAACCAAGGAGATTCAGCGACAAGTTGAAGGCCTACTAAACAAAGGTTATGTAAGGGAAAGTCTCTCTCCTTGTGTTGTACCTGTTCTTTTAGTGCCAAAAAAAGATGGATCTTCCCGAATGTGTTGTGATTGTAGGCCTATTAACAACATCACCGTGAGGTATAGGCACCCCATACCTAGGCTTGATGATATGCTTGATAAACTTAGTGGCGCCACCATCTTTTCTAAAATTGACTTGCGAAGTGGCTACCATCAAATTAGAATGAGAGAGGGTGATGAATGGAAAACTGCTTTCAAAACAAAATCTGGTTTGTATGAGTGGTTAGTTATGCCATTTGGATTGACAAATGCACCTAGTACTTTCATGAGATTAATGAATCATGTGCTTAGAATGTTCATTGGCAAGTTTGTGGTTGTTTACTTTGATGACATCCTGATTTATAGCAAAACTTTGGATGAACATGTTGAACACATTCGGTGTGTGCTTGCTGTCCTAAGAGAGGAAAAATTATATGCTAACAAGGAAAAGTGCACATTTTGCATAGAAAAAGTTGTGTTTCTTGGCTTTGTTGTTTCAGGTCAAGGTGTGGAGGTAGATGAGGAGAAGGTCAAGGCCATCCGTGAGTGGATGCCTCCACAAAATGTAAGCCAAGTACGAAGCTTTCTTGGCCTTGCTGGTTTCTACCGTCGGTTTGTGAAGGACTTCAGCACCATTGCTGCCCCAATGAGTGAGCTAACCAAGAAAGATGTTCCCTTCAAGTGGGCAAATGCACAAGAGAAGGCCTTCCAAGAGCTGAAAGAAAAATTGACATCTGCACCATTGCTTGCACTACCCAACTTTGGTAAGACTTTTGAAATTGAATGTGATGCAAGTGGTGTTGGTATTGGAGGCGTACCAATGCAAGAAGGCAGGCCTATTGCATATTTTAGTGAGAAGCTAAGTGGTCCAACTCTAAATTATTCAGTTTATGACAAAGAATTATATGCACTTGTGAGATCTTTGGAAACATGGCAACATTATTTGTGGCCTAAAGAATTTGTGATACATTTCGACCATGAATCTTTAAAGCACCTTAGGGGTCAACAAAAACTGAACCGTAGACATGCAAAATTGAGTGAATTCATAGAATCTTTTCCCTATATTGTCAAGTACAAGAAAGGAAAAGATAATGTTGTTGCTGATGCTTTGTCTAGACGCCATATTTTACTCTCACAACTTGATACTAAAATTCTTGGGCTGCAAAGCATCAAAGAATTGTATGCCAATGACCCATATTTTGCTGAACCACACTCAAAGTGTAGTGAGGGGAAAGGTTGGGAAAAGTTTCACTTGCATGATGGATTCTTGTTTCGAGCTAACAAATTGTGCATCCCAGATTGCTCTGTTCGTTTGTTGCTTTTGCAGGAGACTCATGCTGGTGGTCTCATGGGACATTTTGGAGCAAAGAAAACTGAGAGTGTGCTCATTGACCATTTCTTTTGGCCAAGGATGAGGCGTGATGTTGAGCGCTACGTGCTACGTTGTGAGATCTGCCGCAAAGCTAAGTCACGTTTAAACCCTCATGGACTTTATACGCCTTTATCAATTCCTAGTACACCTTGGGAAGATATTTCCATGGATTTTGTTCTTGCATTACCACGCACTAAGAGGGGGAGTGATTCAGTTTTTGTGGTGGTTGATAGGTTTAGCAAAATGGCTCATTTTATCCTGTGTCATAAGAGCGATGATGCTTCACACATTGCTGATTTGTTTTTCAGGGAAATCGTGCGGCTACATGGAGTACCACGCACTATTGTTTCAGATCGTGACACCAAGTTTTTGAGCTATTTTTGGAAAATGTTGTGGGCAAAGCTAGGAACAAAGCTTCTCTTTTCCACTACATGCCACCCACAAACGGATGGACAAACTGAAGTTGTCAACCGCACACTATCCATGATGCTGAGAGCAGTTTTAAAGAAAAATTTGAAGATGTGGGAAGAGTGTCTCCCCTACGTGGAGTTTGCATACAACAGGGCAGTATATTCGACCACTAAATTTTGTCCTTTTGAAATTGTTTATGGTTTCAAACCTGCTGCTCCCATAGATCTTTTGCCTTTACCATTGCAGGAGCGAACCAATCTTGATGCAAGTAAGCGTGCTGACTTCGTGAAGAAAATTCATGAGAAGACCAAGGAAAATATTGAGATGATGACTGAACAATATGCAAAACGAGCAAACAAGGGAAGAAAGAAGGTGTTGTTTCAAGAAGGTGATCTTGTGTGGGTACACCTGCGGAAGGATCGTTTCCCAGATCAATGCAAATGCAAGTTGCAGCCACGTGGAGATGGTCCATTCAAAGTTCTTGCGAAGATCAATGACATTGCCTACAAGATTGACCTTCCGATGGATTATGGTGTTAGTCCAACTTTCAATGTGTCCGACCTCTCTCCATACTTTGGACCATCAGAGTCGAGGACGACTCCTCTTCAAGAGGGGGAGGATGATGAGGACACCACAACCATCGACAAGTCTCCAACAATTATAGGTCCAATCACAAGAAGTCGCGCCAAACAAATAAGTGATCAGGTGAACGCTAACTTAAGTTTACCTTGTAACCTTGATGACACAACTATGCTTTCATCTCCATTGTTGTTGGTTGAACTTAGGTATAACATGGAAGCAATCCAACAACCTATGAGCTCTTGAAGCAACCGCTTTGAAGGAACAAGTTGGAGGAAACAAGTTTCAAGTGAAGCTGATGTTGTCAGTTTTTACCTCTGATGTTTTGGTGTGCCACACCCATGTGGTGGAGAGAAGGGGCTATAGAGGTACATCAATATAAGATACATCAAATTATCTTTCCAATGCAAAAAACCTCACATCATTTGGAGTTTTGAGTCAAAAGTTGTAGTCATTCTCGTGAAAGGTGTCCAGGCTGTCAAGGCTTCGCGAATTTTCGAGGAGCTCTCCAACAACTCCCAAAGTTGACTGCTTATTCCTCCAAGAAGGCCATGCAAACCTGTTTACTTTTGAAACCATTTTCACACCTAGCCAAGGGGGGTTGTCCCTGCTATAAAACCCCATCTCCCCCATCCTCTAAAAAAACCTTTTGTCAAACCATTCAGCTACAAGCTTATGCAGCAAGACTGCTAGAGAGATCCAAGAGATCTTGCTACCTTTGCTCTTGTGAGTTCATTCGGATTCGCGAGAAGGAGCCTCTGGTTCCCCCTAGTTCGTACTCTACGGTTCCAGCCGTTTTGTGTGAATTAGTCCCGGTTTGTGGTTCTGCGATTGTTCGGACAGCGGGTTGGAGATCTTGTAGCTTCGGTCAGCCATCCCCAACGTACGGGTTGCATCCAACCTTGGCAGGTATAAAGCTAGTTATCCCGGCTGTTTGTAGCTAGTTATCCCTCCCGATTCGATCCTACGACGTGAAGATCGGGCCACCCTCGGGCGTGAACTCATTCGTTGGGTTCCCACCTATCAAGTCCCAGCTCAATATTATCTTACTGAGCCGGCCCTTGGGGGCTACACGTTGCTGTTCAAGTTTACATGATCATATCTATAAAGTCCCTGCTCATTATTGCATAATGACCCGGCCCTTGGGGGCTACACTGGTGGAAGTTTTTATGAGCATAAGGCAATTACAAGTCCCAGGTTGTTGCAAGCATGATAACCCGGCACTTGGGGGGCTACATATGTGGAATACTCAGTTTATGACTAGTGATTGAGATGAACAACCTGGATTTCTTTAAGCTTGTGACATTCATATTGAAGCAAGTCTTAAGCTGTTACTACGTTCCCTTCTTAAGACTTGGGGGCTACAAGTGATATGCATATAAGAGGTATATTTTTAAGCTTGATGTTAACAACGATTATGACCCGGTGCCATCAATATTTATAAACCGGTAATTTTGGCAATGATAAACCGGCAAGTTTTACATCTTCAAGCCGGCTGAAGAATCAGAGGAGCATTTCAAAGACCAATATTTTTTAAGCATTGGGAGCTAAGTCAAATGAATTATTCTTCACAATATTTCTCTGTGACAAATCAATGTCGCAAAATTGATTATGAAGCTGGCCTATTGACCCGGATTTTCTAGAAGAAGGAAATGACAAGGAATTAAGGATGATCAGGTGCCGGCTTACAAAAGTTCTGAAACCAAAACACAACATGTTAAATTTGTTCTTGTGTTTTGTTTACAGGATCAATTTAACATGGATAAATCCAAATTAAACTGGGGGCTAATGTCGGGGATATACCCCGTGGTATGACCCGGCCGGAGATATGACCCGGCCGGGACTTGGTGTTTCATTGGTAAGCCGCCAGATGGTAAGTCAGATGGTAACCCGGCAGATGTTAAGTCAGATGGTAACCCAGCAGATGTTAAGTCAGATATAACCCGACAGATGTTAAGTCAGATCATAACCCGGCAGATGTTAAGTCAGATGGTAAACCGGCAGACAGTCATAACCCAGCAGACAGAGTCGCCTGGGGTTAATAAGCCCGAGACGTTAAGAAGCCCAAGATGTTAAGAAGCCCATGAAGAGAAGTCAGAATAGTTTAAGTCTTAGTCCGAGATGGACTCTACATGTAACCCGCCCCTTCAACTTATATAAGGAGGGGCGGGGCACCCCAAGAGGGACAAGTAAGGAGAAGAATAATCTTAGGGGTAGACATAACTAGGAGAGCCGGTTTACGGTGACTCCCTCGTGATGATAATGAGACCTAGCCACAAACAACATGTAGGGTTGTTACCGGATGATGTTTCCCAGGGCCCGAAGCTATCTAAACCCTTGTCTTGTGTTGCGTTTCTCGATTCCGCTCAACCCCTCTCAAGCTACCACATAGATGTGTTGGCCTCACGACTAAGTCCTCACACTAGGACATCTGCCGTGACAATTCCACGACACTTATGCTTCATAACTAGTTAGATTCCTCACTTGTACTTATTCATGGATTCGTACAAATCTGGAACCAACTCTCATCAAATAAGTGAATGTCTTCGCACTATGAGGTCAATGTCTTCAAACTGATTTATCTTCAAAATCTTCTGAGAATGCATATGACCTCTTCCCCTTCCCTCGCACCTCTAATGTTGTCACAGGTACATGTCCGTGGGAGAATCCCTTGGTTCTCATAGTCTGCATTCATTTGCAGAGTTCTTACAGCGTCACATCAACTCTCCTGAATCCAGTTCCTGTCTGACCAGCAAAAGGAAGCCATTCACTGTCTTGAAGCCATTCAGTTTGAATATAATGGCAACAGAGAAATCAGCTAGAAAGGGCGGCAGGCAGCGCCGTGGGGATACAGCTAAGGATTTGCCTCCAGATCTATTTGAAATGTACAAGACAGATCCTGAAGAAAGCTATGGCCAGCGCAAGACTCGAATCCAATGGATTCGAAGATATTGGGCAGAGGAATCACTACAAAAAAATACACTTCCGTGATGATACGTGTTTGTCACAGTAGGTCATGTTTTCTGTCATGCATGTACATCCATGACAAATTTATGACAGAATCAAGATAGTCATACCTGTGCTGTCGTAGAAGTGTTCCATGACATTACCAAAATTATCATCACGGAAGTGTCCACTTCCATGACGATAAATCGCGCGTCACAGAAGTGCTTTCGTCAAGGGTGACCGACACGTGGCATCCACCGTAACGGAACGCCGTTAAGCTATCGGGTCCGGTTTTGGATCCGATAACCCGTTAACAGCCCCGACCAATGGGGATTTTTCACGTGTAAAATCATCATTGGCTGGAGGAAACACGTGTCGGCTCACCGTTGGGACATATGTCATCCACTCATTGGACCCAAAGTGCCTATGATACGTCAACACGTGGCACGGCCCAACAGAGGCCCATTCCTGTGAAAAGGCCGGCCCGTTTGACTTGGTCAAACGGTGGCGGGCCGGCCCACGGCAAGCCTGTTAACGGCCTGTTCGCATATAGCCCATTTACAGCCCGCTATCCCAGGGCCCGTTTACGGCCTATCCGAATTAGGCCCAGTAGCGTCATCTGGGCCGTCCAATATAATTCCAGCCCGTTTTAACTTCCGGCCCATGTATGGCCCATGACGTCTTTCGGCCCATATGAGGCCCTTAGTAACCCTCGGCCCCTTAACGGCCCGTGGTAAAACTGGCCCGTAATGAACAGTGTATCACTTTATACCCATTACCGGCCCATTAATCCGTTGGGCCGTTTCCAGCCCATGATATCTTCCGGCCTTCTCAGGGCCCATTTATTCTTGGGCTCATTTCCAGCATTCGGTTACTTACGGCCCGTTACTGTCATTTTCTGCGTGTGGGCCAAATTCAGCCCGTGGTTACAGTCGGCCCGTTTGTGGCCCGTTAATACATTGGGCCGTTTTCATGTCGAAAAAAACCCGTTGGGCTATTTTCATAGAGTTATCAAATACGGCCGATAAACGGCCCGTTATTGTCCATGAATAGTACGGCCCATGATTGGCGAAATGATGATACGCCCCGTAGAAGGCCCATGGATCGTACGGCCCGTAAAAGGCCCATGGATCGTACGGCCCGTAGAAGGCCCATGGATCATACGGCCCGTATAGAAGGCCAATGGATCCTACGGCCCATAGAAGGCCCATGGATCCTACGGCCCGTAGAAGGCCCATGGATCATACGGTCCGCAGGAGGCCCATGGTTACAACAGTCCGTGTGTTGCCATGATTATTTTGGCCTAGTTTCCAAAAATAGGTTATTGTGGCCACTAGAAAAACACAGAAAAAGAACTGCAGTGACTACAAGCAAACAACTAAACAAGACAATAAGGAAATAAATAAGCAAGCAATTAACGCTAGCCTATTACCGCTATTACACATATTACATCCACTGGGCATCAAAGTTCGCCACCAGTGCAAATATAGGGAACAAAGCGGCATATTACATACACTGGCCGTCAAAATTGCCCACCAGTGCAAATAAACGCGGCAGCAAAACAAGAGCATAACTGAAACAACTTCAGAAGAGCTCAAGAAACATGGTATCCACCATGCTGGCAATAAGCTTAGCAAGCTTATTAGCTTTGTCCTGTTTGGCGCTAAAATCCTCCAACGCTTGCTGTTGCACCAGAAAGTATGCATCTGAATGCTCCAAGGACTTCCGCAGTCCTTCCGCTTCTTGTCACAGCACAACTGGTCGATGTCTTTCAGCTTGTAGTTGAGACTCAAGAAACCGAACTGATTCAGACAGCCCCCCCCCCCCCCCCCCCCCCCCCCCCCCCCCCCCCCCCCCCCCCCCCCCCCCCCCCCCCCCCCCCCCCCCCCCCCCCCCCCCCCCCCCCCCCCCCCCCCCCCCCCCCCCCCCCCCCCCCCCCCCCCCCCCCCCCCCCCCCCCCCCCCCCCCCCCCCCCCCCCCCCCCCCCCCCCCCCCCCCCCCCCCCCCCCCCCCCCCCCCCCCCCCCCCCCCCCCCCCCCCCCCCCCCCCCCCCCCCCCCCCCCCCCCCCCCCCCCCCCCCCCCCCCCCCCCCCCCCCCCCCCCCCCCCCCCCCCCCCCCCCCCCCCCCCCCCCCCCCCCCCCCCCCCCCCCCCCCCCCCCCCCCCCCCCCCCCCCCCCCCCCCCCCCCCCCCCCCCCCCCCCCCCCCCCCCCCCCCCCCCCCCCCCCCCCCCCCCCCCCCCCCCCCCCCCCCCCCCCCCCCCCCCCCCCCCCCCCCCCCCCCCCCCCCCCCCCCCCCCCCCCCCCCCCCCCCCCCCCCCCCCCCCCCCCCCCCCCCCCCCCCCCCCCCCCCCCCCCCCCCCCCCCCCCCCCCCCCCCCCCCCCCCCCCCCCCCCCCCCCCCCCCCCCCCCCCCCCCCCCCCCCCCCCCCCCCCCCCCCCCCCCCCCCCCCCCCCCCCCCCCCCCCCCCCCCCCCCCCCCCCCCCCCCCCCCCCCCCCCCCCCCCCCCCCCCCCCCCCCCCCCCCCCCCCCCCCCCCCCCCCCCCCCCCCCCCCCCCCCCCCCCCCCCCCCCCCCCCCCCCCCCCCCCCCCCCCCCCCCCCCCCCCCCCCCCCCCCCCCCCCCCCCCCCCCCCCCCCCCCCCCCCCCCCCCCCCCCCCCCCCCCCCCCCCCCCCCCCCCCCCCCCCCCCCCCCCCCCCCCCCCCCCCCCCCCCCCCCCCCCCCCCCCCCCCCCCCCCCCCCCCCCCCCCCCCCCCCCCCCCCCCCCCCCCCCCCCCCCCCCCCCCCCCCCCCAGAGCAAAGGTAGCAAGATCTCTCGGATCTCTCTAGCAGTCTTGCTGCATAAGCTTGTAGCTGAATGGTTTGACAAAAGGTTTTTCTAGAGGATGGGGGAGATGGGGTTTTATAGCAGGGACAATCCGCCTTAGCTAGGTGTGAAATGGTTTCAAAAATAAGCAGGTTTGCATGGCTCTCTTGGGTGAATAAGCAGTCAACTTTGGGAGTTGTTGTAGAGCTCCTCGGAAATTCGCGAAGTCTTAAAAGTCTGGACACCTTCCACGAGAATGACTAGAACTTTTGACTCACAACTCCAAATGATATGAGGTTTTTTGCATTGGAAAGATAATTTGATGTAGCTTCTTTGATGTACCCCTATGGCCCCGTATCTCCACCATATGGGTGTGCCACACCAAAACATCAGAGGTAAAAACTGACAGCATCAGCTTCACTTGAAACTTGTTTTCTCCAAACTTGTTACTCCAAAGCGGTTGCTTCAAGAGCTCATAGGTTGTTGGATTGCTTCCATGTTATACCTAAGTTCAACCAACAATAATGGAGATGAAATCATAGTTGTGTCATCAAGGTTACAAGGTAAACTTAAGTTAGCGTTCACCTGGTCACTTATCTGTTTGGCGCGACTTCTTGTGATTGGACCTATAATTGTTGGAGACTTGTCGATGGTTGTGGTGTCCTCATCATCCTCCCCCTCTTGAAGAGGAGTCATCCTCGACTCTGATGGTCCAAAGTATGGAGAGAGGTCAGACACATTGAAAGTTGGACTAACAGCATAATCCATCGGAAGGTCAATCTCGTAGGCATTGTCATTGATCTTCGCAAGAACTTTGAATGGACCATCTCCACGTCGCTGCAACTTGCATTTGCGTTGATCTGGGAAACGATCCTTCCACAGGTGTACCCACACAAGATCACCTTCTTCAAACAACACCTTCTTTCTTCCCTTGTCTGCTCGTTTTGCATATTGTTCAGTCATCTTCTCAATATTTTCCTAGTCTTCTCATGAATTTTCTTCACGAAGTCAGCACGCTTACTTGTATCAAGATTGGTTCGCTCCTGCAATGGTAAAGGCAAAAGATCTATGGGAGCAGCAGGTTTGCAACCATAAACAATTTCAAATGGACAAAATTTAGTGGTCGAATGTACTGCCCTGTTGTATGCAAACTCCACATGGGGGAGACATTCTTCCCACATCTTCAAATTTTTCTTTAAAACCGCTCTCAGCTTCATGGATAGCGTCCGGTTGACAACTTCAGTTTGTCCATCCGTTTGTGGGTGGCATTTAGTGGAAAAGAGAAGATTTGTCCCTAGCTTTGCCCACAACGTTTTCCAAAAATAGCTCAGAAACTTGGTGTCACGATCTGAAACAATAGTGCATGGTACTCCATGTAGCCGCACGATTTCCCTGAAAAACAAATCAGCAATGTGTGAAGCATCATCACTCTTATGACACGGGATAAAATGATCCATCTTGCTAAACCTATCAACCACCAAAAAAACTGAATCACTCCCCCTCGTAGTGCATGGTAATCCAAGAACAAAATCCATAGAAATATCTTCCCAAGGTGTACTAGGAATGGATAAGGGCGTATAAAGTCCATGAGTGTTAAACGTGACTTAGCTTTGCCGCAAATCTCAGAACGTAGTATGTAGCACTCAACATCAGGCCTTATCCTTGCCCAAAAGAAATGGTCAATCAGCACACTCTCAGTTTTCTTTGCTCCAAAATGTCCCATGAGACCACCAGCATGAGCCTCGTGCAAAAGCAACAAACGAATAGAGCAATCTGGGATGCACAATTTGTTAGCTCGAAAAAACAATCCATCATGCAAGTGAAACTTTTCCCAACCTTTCCCCTCACTACACTTTGAGTGTGGTTCAGCAAAATATGGGTCATTGGCATACAATTCTTTGGTGCTTTGCAGCCCAAGAATTTTAGTATCAAGTTGTGAGAGTAAAATATGGCGTCCAGACAAAGCATCAGCAACAACATTATCTTTTCCTTTCTTGTACTTGACAATATAGGGAAAAGATTCTATGAATTCACTCCATTTTGCATGTCTACGGTTCAATTTTTTTGACCCCTAAGGTGCTTTAAAGATTCATGGTCGGCATGTATCACAAATTCTTTAGGCCACAAATAATGTTGCCATGTTTCTAAAGATCTCGCAAATGCATATAATTCTTTGTCATAAATTGAATAATTTAGAGTTGGACCACTTAGCTTCTCAGTGAAATATGTAATAAGCCTACCTTCTTGCATTAGTATGCCTCCAATACCCACACCACTTGCATCACATTCAATCTCAAAAGTCTTAACAAAGTTGGGTAGTGCAAGCAATGGTGTAGATGTCAATTTTTCTTTCAGCTCTTGGAAGGCCTTCTCTTGTGCATTTGCCCACTTGAAGGGAATATCTTTCTTGGTTAGCTCATTCATTGGGGCAGCAATGGTGCTGAAGTCCTTCACAAACCGACGATAGAAACCAGCAAGGCCAAGAAAGCTTCGTACTTGCCTTACATTTTGTGGAGGCATCCACTCACGGATGGCCTTGACCTTCTCCTCATCTACCTCCACATCTTGACCTGAAACAACAAAGCCAAGAAACACAACTTTTTCTATGCAAAATTTGCACTTCTCCTTGTTAGCATATAATTTTTCCTCTCTTAGAACAGCAAGCACACACCGAATGTGTTCAACATGTTCATCCAAAGTTTTGCTATGAATCAGGATGTCATCCAAGTAAACAACCACAAACTTGCCAATGAACATTCTAAGCACATGATTCATCAATCTCATGAAGGTACTAGGTGCATTTGTCAATCCAAATGGCATAACTAACCACTCATACAAACCAGATTTTGTTTTGAAAGCAGTTTTCCATTCATCACCCTCTCTCATTCTTATTTGGTGGTAGCCACTTCGCAAGTCAATTTTAGAAAAGATGGTGGCACCACTAAGTTCATCAAGCATATCATCAAGCCTAGGTATTGGGTGCCTATACCTCACGGTGATGTTGTTAATAGGCCTACAATCACAACACATTCGGGAAGATCCATCTTTCTTTGGTACTAAAAGAACGGGTACAGCAGAAGGAGAGAGACTTTCCCTTACATAACCTTTGTTTAGTAGGCCTTCAACTTGTCGTTGAATCTCCTTGGTTTCCTCCGGGTTTGTGCGGTATGGTGGTCGGTTCGGCAATGGGGCTCCTGGTACCAAATCAATTTGGTGCCCAATGCCTCTTTGTGGTGGCAGCCCTGGTGGTATCTCCTCGGGGAACACATCTTCATACCCCTGCAAAATTTCAACAACAACACTAGGAGTGGTGGAGGTTAATTCATTAGTAGAAAGAAAATTGTCCTTGTACAAAAGTACAAAGAACACGGAATTGGGTTCTCTCAACTCTCTCATGTCCCTTTTCCTAGCCATCATAACTAATCCCTGTTTTTCCCATGTCTCCCCCCCCCCCCCCCCCCCCCCCCCCCCCCCCCCCCCCCCCCCCCCCCCCCCCCCCCCCCCCCCCCCCCCCCCCCCCCCCCCCCCCCCCCCCCCCCCCCCCCCCCCCCCCCCCCCCCCCCCCCCCCCCCCCCCCCCCCCCCCCCCCCCCCCCCCCCCCCCCCCCCCCCCCCCCCCCCCCCCCCCCCCCCCCCCCCCCCCCCCCCCCCCCCCCCCCCCCCCCCCCCCCCCCCCCCCCCCCCCCCCCCCCCCCCCCCCCCCCCCCCCCCCCCCCCCCCCCCCCCCCCCCCCCCCCCCCCCCCCCCCCCCCCCCCCCCCCCCCCCCCCCCCCCCCCCCCCCCCCCCCCCCCCCCCCCCCCCCCCCCCCCCCCCCCCCCCCCCCCCCCCCCCCCCCCCCCCCCCCCCCCCCCCCCCCCCCCCCCCCCCCCCCCCCCCCCCCCCCCCCCCCCCCCCCCCCCCCCCCCCCCCCCCCCCCCCCCCCCCCCCCCCCCCCCCCCCCCCCCCCCCCCCCCCCCCCCCCCCCCCCCCCCCCCCCCCCCCCCCCCCCCCCCCCCCCCCCCCCCCCCCCCCCCCCCCCCCCCCCCCCCCCCCCCCCCCCCCCCCCCCCCCCCCCCCCCCCCCCCCCCCCCCCCCCCCCCCCCCCCCCCCCCCCCCCCCCCCCCCCCCCCCCCCCCCCCCCCCCCCCCCCCCCCCCCCCCCCCCCCCCCCCCCCCCCCCCCCCCCCCCCCCCCCCCCCCCCCCCCCCCCCCCCCCCCCCCCCCCCCCCCCCCCCCCCCCCCCCCCCCCCCCCCCCCCCCCCCCCCCCCCCCCCCCCCCCCCCCCCCCCCCCCCCCCCCCCCCCCCCCCCCCCCCCCCCCCCCCCCCCCCCCCCCCCCCCCCCCCCCCCCCCCCCCCCCCCCCCCCCCCCCCCCCCCCCCCCCCCCCCCCCCCCCCCCCCCCCCCCCCCCCCCCCCCCCCCCCCCCCCCCCCCCCCCCCCCCCCCCCCCCCCCCCCCCCCCCCCCCCCCCCCCCCCCCCCCCCCCCCCCCCCCCCCCCCCCCCCCCCCCCCCCCCCCCCCCCCCCCCCCCCCCCCCCCCCCCCCCCCCCCCCCCCCCCCCCCCCCCCCCCCCCCCCCCCCCCCCCCCCCCCCCCCCCCCCCCCCCCCCCCCCCCCCCCCCCCCCCCCCCCCCCCCCCCCCCCCCCCCCCCCCCCCCCCCCCCCCCCCCCCCCCCCCCCCCCCCCCCCCCCCCCCCCCCCCCCCCCCCCCCCCCCCCCCCCCCCCCCCCCCCCCCCCCCCCCCCCCCCCCCCCCCCCCCCCCCCCCCCCCCCCCCCCCCCCCCCCCCCCCCCCCCCCCCCCCCCCCCCCCCCCCCCCCCCCCCCCCCCCCCCCCCCCCCCCCCCCCCCCCCCCCCCCCCCCCCCCCCCCCCCCCCCCCCCCCCCCCCCCCCCCCCCCCCCCCCCCCCCCCCCCCCCCCCCCCCCCCCCCCCCCCCCCCCCCCCCCCCCCCCCCCCCCCCCCCCCCCCCCCCCCCCCCCCCCCCCCCCCCCCCCCCCCCCCCCCCCCCCCCCCCCCCCCCCCCCCCCCCCCCCCCCCCCCCCCCCCCCCCCCCCCCCCCCCCCCCCCCCCCCCCCCCCCCCCCCCCCCCCCCCCCCCCCCCCCCCCCCCCCCCCCCCCCCCCCCCCCCCCCCCCCCCCCCCCCCCCCCCCCCCCCCCCCCCCCCCCCCCCCCCCCCCCCCCCCCCCCCCCCCCCCCCCCCCCCCCCCCCCCCCCCCCCCCCCCCCCCCCCCCCCCCCCCCCCCCCCCCCCCCCCCCCCCCCCCCCCCCCCCCCCCCCCCCCCCCCCCCCCCCCCCCCCCCCCCCCCCCCCCCCCCCCCCCCCCCCCCCCCCCCCCCCCCCCCCCCCCCCCCCCCCCCCCCCCCCCCCCCCCCCCCCCCCCCCCCCCCCCCCCCCCCCCCCCCCCCCCCCCCCCCCCCCCCCCCCCCCCCCCCCCCCCCCCCCCCCCCCCCCCCCCCCCCCCCCCCCCCCCCCCCCCCCCCCCCCCCCCCCCCCCCCCCCCCCCCCCCCCCCCCCCCCCCCCCCCCCCCCCCCCCCCCCCCCCCCCCCCCCCCCCCCCCCCCCCCCCCCCCCCCCCCCCCCCCCCCCCCCCCCCCCCCCCCCCCCCCCCCCCCCCCCCCCCCCCCCCCCCCCCCCCCCCCCCCCCCCCCCCCCCCCCCCCCCCCCCCCCCCCCCCCCCCCCCCCCCCCCCCCCCCCCCCCCCCCCCCCCCCCCCCCCCCCCCCCCCCCCCCCCCCCCCCCCCCCCCCCCCCCCCCCCCCCCCCCCCCCCCCCCCCCCCCCCCCCCCCCCCCCCCCCCCCCCCCCCCCCCCCCCCCCCCCCCCCCCCCCCCCCCCCCCCCCCCCCCCCCCCCCCCCCCCCCCCCCCCCCCCCCCCCCCCCCCCCCCCCCCCCCCCCCCCCCCCCCCCCCCCCCCCCCCCCCCCCCCCCCCCCCCCCCCCCCCCCCCCCCCCCCCCCCCCCCCCCCCCCCCCCCCCCCCCCCCCCCCCCCCCCCCCCCCCCCCCCCCCCCCCCCCCCCCCCCCCCCCCCCCCCCCCCCCCCCCCCCCCCCCCCCCCCCCCCCCCCCCCCCCCCCCCCCCCCCCCCCCCCCCCCCCCCCCCCCCCCCCCCCCCCCCCCCCCCCCCCCCCCCCCCCCCCCCCCCCCCCCCCCCCCCCCCCCCCCCCCCCCCCCCCCCCCCCCCCCCCCCCCCCAAGTGGGGGAGAGGAAAACGAGATGCAAATGGAAAATAATGTAATGCGGGAGATAAGGGTATGTGATGGGTACTTGGTATGTTGACTTTTGCGTAGACCTCCCCGGCAACGGTGCCAGAAATCCTTCTTGCTACCTCTTGAGCACTGCATTGGTTTTCCCCGAAGAGGAAGGGATGATGCAACAAAGTAGCATAAGTATTTCCCTCAGTTTTTGCGAACCAAGGTATCAATCCAGTAGGAGGCTACGCGCGAGTCCCTCGTACCTGCACAAAACAAATAAATCCTCACAACCAACGCGAATAGGGTTGTCAATCCCTACACGGGCACTTACGAGAGTGAGATTTGATAGATATGATAAGATAATACTTTTGGTATGTTTGTGATAAAGATGCAAAGTAAAATAAAGGCAAAGTAAAAAGCAAAGGAAATAACTAAGTAGTAGGAGATCAATATGATAAAGATAGACCCCGGGGCCATAGGTTTCACTAGTGGCTTCTCTCGAGAGCATAAGTATTCTACGGTGGGTGAACAAATTACTGTTGAGCAATTTACAGAATTAAGCATAGTTATGAGAATATCTATGTATGATCATGTATATAGGCATCATGTCCGAGACAAGTAGACCGACTCCTGCCTGCATCTACTACTATTAGTCCACTCATCGACCGCTGTCCAGCATGCATCTAGAGTATTAAGTTAATGAAAACAGAGTAACACCTTAAGCAAGATGACATGATGTAGAGGGATAGACTCATGCAATATGATGATAACCCCATCTTGTTATCCTCGATGGCAACAATACAATACATGCCTTGCTGCCCCTACTGTCACTAGAAAAGGACACCGCAAGATTGAACCCAAAGCTAAGCACTTCTCCCATTGCAAGAAATATCAATCTAGTAGGCCAAAACAAACTGATAATTCGAAGATACTTGCAAAGATAGCCAATCATACATAAAAGAATTCAGAGAAGATTCAAATATTATTCATAGATAGACTTGATCATAAACCCACAATTCATCGGTCTCAACAAACACACCGCGAAAAGAAGATTACATCGAATAGTTCTCCAAAAGAGAGGGTGAGAACATTGTATTGAGATCCAAAAAGAGAGAAGAAGCCATCTAGCTAATAACTATGAACCCGCAGGTCTGAGGTAAACTACTCACACTTCATCGGACAGGCTATGGTGTTGATGTAGAAGCCCTCCATGATCGATGCCCCCTCCGGCGGAGCTCCGGAAAAGGCCCCAAGATGGGATCTCGTGGATACAGAAGGTTGCGGCGGTGGAATTAGGTTTTTGGCTCCGTATCTGATTGTTTGGGGGTACGTAGGTATATATAGGAGGAAGGAGTACGTCGGTGGAGCAACAGGGGGCCCACGAGGGTGGAGGGCGTGCCTGGGGGGTAGGCGCGCCCTCCCCCCCCCCCCCCCCCCCCCCCCCCCCCCCCCCCCCCCCCCCCCGAAGGTTTCATTCCGTTTGGACTCCATTTGATATTCCTTTTCTTCGAAACACTAAAACAGGCAAAAAACAGCAATTCTGGGCTGGGCCTCCGGTTAATAGGTTAGTCCCAAAAATAATCTGTCTCTTCAGCACTGCGTTGGTTTTCCCTTGAAGAGGAAAGGGTGATGCAGCAAAGTAGCATAAGTATTTCCCTCAGTTTTTGATAACCAAGGTATCAATCCACTAAGAGACTACACGCAAGTCGCCTCGCACCTACACAAACAAATAAGAACCTTGCAACCAACGCGATAAAGGGGTTGTCAGTCCCCCCCCCCCCCCCCCCCCCCCCCCCCCCCCCCCCCCCCCCCCCCCCCCCCCCCCCCCCCCCCCCCCCCCCCCCCCCCCCCCCCCCCCCCCCCCCCCCCCCCCCCCCCCCCCCCCCCCCCCCCCCCCCCCCCCCCCCCCCCCCCCCCCCCCCCCCCCCCCCCCCCCCCCCCCCCCCCCCCCCCCCCCCCCCCCCCCCCCCCCCCCCCCCCCCCCCCCCCCCCCCCCCCCCCCCCCCCCCCCCCCCCCCCCCCCCCCCCCCCCCCCCCCCATCTAGTGTCCTACACTATGTACTTTTGTGAAAGGACAATGAAACAAAAGCTAACACCTCTCACACTCTACCTCTAGTGTTGTCTTCTCTTTTGCAGAAATTTCAAGATGTTTTCCCCGGCGAGCTACCTCCGGGACTACCTACACTACGAGGCATCAAGCACCGCATCGACCTCATCCCCGGAGCACCTCTTCCAAACAAAGATCCATACCACGTCAACCCCGAAGAAACCAAAGAAATACAAAGGCAAGTAAAGCATCTCATATACCATGGACATGTGCGTGAAAATTTGAGCCCTTGTGCCGTCCCGGTCATTCTTGTGCCAAAATGAGACGGTAGCTGTCGCATGTGCTCCGATTGTAGACCTATCAACGCTATCACCGATCGCTATAGGTATCCCATTCCACGCCTTGATGATATGCTTGATCAACTTAGTGGTGCCACTATATTTTTAAAAATTGATCTTAAGAGTGGTTACTATCAAATCCGCATACAAGAGGGTGATGAATGGAAAACCGCTTTCAAAACAAAGTTTGGGTTACATGAGTGGTTAGTCATGCCTATGGGTCTATCGGAAGCACCGGGTACTTTTATGCATCTTATGAATCATGTCTTTCGCCCTTACATTGGTGTGTTTGTTGTGGTCTACTTCGATGATATCCTTGTTTATAGCAAATCTCTTCAAGATCATGCAACCCATGTTCGAACCGTTTTGCAAACTTTTCGAAACGAGCATCTCTTTGCTAACATGGAAAAGTGCCTTTTCAGTGTGGATAAGCTCCTTTTCTTTGGTTTTCCTGTTTCTTCTAAGGGTGTTCATGTTGACGAGTCCAAGATCAATGCTATTAAGACTTGGCCCCAACCAACCAACTTGCAACAAGTGCATAGTTTTCTTGGCCTTGCGGGTTTCTATCATCGCTTTGTGAAAGAATTTAGCACCATTGCTTCGCCTTTGCATCCTATGAGGAAGAAGAATGCGCCTTTTGTTTGGGGACCATCACAAGATACCGCTTTCAATGAGCTTAAGAATTTGCTTACTCATGCTCCCGTGCTTGCTTTACCCAACTTTGACAAACCCTTTGAGATTCATTGCGATGCTAGTGGTAATGGCATGGGAGGTGTGTTAACGCAAGAGTAGCGCCCCATAGCTTACTTTAGTGAGAAAATTTCTGGAGCGCAACTCAATTACCCCATCTATGACAAAGATCTATATGCTTTAGTCCTAGTTTTGCTTGAACGGGAACACTATCTTCGCCCTCATGAATTTATCATTCATACCGATCATGAAACGCTCAAGTATCTAAAGGGCCAAACCAAGTTGAACAAGCGTCATGCTAAATGGAGTGAATTTATTGAGTCTTTTCCTTATGTCATCAAGTACATTAAAGGTAAGGAAAATATTGTGGTAGATGCCCTTTCCCGCATATGCATGCTTGTTACTCAACTTGAACTGGATGTCATTGGCTTTGAGCATATAAAAGAGTTGTATGCCAAATGTTTGACGCACACATCATGGGAATGCTATTACATCAAAGACGGATATCTTATGAGAGCTAACAAGCTTTGCATCCTCGAGTCTTCTCTTCATTTGTTTCTTTTACAGGAATCTCATGGAGGAGGCTTAATGGGACATTTTGGACACGACAAGACTTTCACCATGCTCTCCAAGAACTACTATTGGCCCAAGATGTTTCGCGACGTCAACCGCTTCACCAACCAATGCTCTACATGTCGCAAAGCTAAGTCTAAAGCTCAATCCCATGGCCTTTACATGCCTCTCCCAAATCCATATCAACAATGGGAAGACATTAGCATGGATTTTGTACTTGGATTGCCTATGATTAAAAATGGAAAGGATCCGGTATTTGTCGTTGTGGACTATTTCTCTAAGATGGCACATTTCATTCCTTGCAACAAGATAGACGAAGCTTCACATGTTGCTAATATCTTTTGTAGGGAAATATTGCGTCTACATGGAGTGCCAAAGACGATCATCTCCGACCAAGACGTCAAGTTCCTTAGCTACTTTTGGAAGACCCTATGCGCCAAGCTCGGAATCAAGCTACTCTTCTCCATGGTGTATCATCCACAAACCGACGGCCAAACGGAGGTGACCAACCACACACTCTCCGCTCTACTTCGAGTACTCATCAAGAAGAACATCAAGGAGTGGGAGGAGTGTCTACCTATTGCCGATTTCGCCTACAACCGCGCAAGACACTCAACAACCGGCAAGTCCCCCTTCGAGGTCGTCTACAGATTCAACCCTTTGTCCCCATTGGACATCATCCCTCTACCACTCCAAGAGCGCATCAATTTGGATGCAAGTGCACGTGTGACTCATCTCCAGAAGGTGCATGAAGATACAAGACATACTATCGAGCACCAAGTACAATAGCTTG